>JAHPZR010053626.1:22500-29627 GCA_019787425.1 Platygyra sinensis | reverse complement strand
CACCTCCCCACCGCAGAGATATATCGAGTACCCTCCCCGGGGGCGCTTCACATGACTGAATGGATCACATGCTGCAATCCACGTTGATTCCGATGTATTTCTTTCTCAAATTTTCTTCATTAGACAGAGAAAAAGCGATAGAGATGTGTCGTCAGCTTGTCGAGCGCAACTTTGGTCATAGTTTGGAAAAAGGAAAGGGACACAGAATTCAGGGACGATGACACCGTTTATCGGCTTCTTGAAGATGATGAATCCACCGCATTGAACTCTGGGATGAGCTCTCAGTGTGAACCACGCCCAGCCCCTCAAATTGCCGAAGAGTTGAGGCGTTTGATTTCTTAACCTGTACCACCAGTTCTTGGTCTAAAGATGGAAAGGTAATTATGATTTTGATATATATATCACGGATATTGTAGAGCTTAAAGTAACTGACATCCTCAGTAAAACTAAATCATCTTTAGATTTCAAGTTCAAGATGTTTGCCCGTTGCTGACCTGATTGACTCTGTCAGTCACTCCGTGATACTCGCGTTACGTTCGTCATACTGGTCATAAAAAATTGTTTGGTGAGCAGAAAGAGGGAATCTTTTTTCTTTGAAATCTCGTTTCTCTAATTTGAGTTTGATATCTTGGTATCCTCGAGATTTGGTTTTTATCCAGGGTACACCTGACAGGAGAACAAAAACAAGCAATTCGGCGAGTTTTGGAGAAAGGGGTAAAAACTGTTGTTCAGTGAACTCTTTCGTAGCAAAAAAAAACACAGGTACAAAAAACAAAAGCACAAAACAAGGGAAGTCGTACACCTTTTGAGCATTTAGTATCTAATAACTTAATGAAAATGAGAACATAGATTGACGAAAGATACCAACGAGTTTTGAAACACATAAGATAAGCCTAAATTTCTGAATAATACCAATCTTTTGTTTTTTTTCGGACAGGGTGTTGATTATGGGTCCATGGCACATAGCAATGAATTCCTGGCGTACATCAAGCACACTGCTGAACTGCAGCGCGTTAAACTGGGAAGGAATGACAAGGAAGAGACCCTTGCCTTTTTTATTAATATTTACAATGCTCTGGTTATCCATGCTAATGTGGTGAGAGGACCCCCGGTGAACCTCTGGCAAAGATATAAGGTAACTGCTCAAAAGGCTAAAGACGCGGCAAAGCACAGCGCCCGACAAAAAAATCTATCTTCAATTTCACGTGAAGTACCGCCATATCTAATCAAGAATGAAGGTTTTCAAGTCGGGAGATTAATTTGGCGTGAATCTTGCAGCAAAGTTGAAAAAAGTTTCAGTGAATATGCGTAATAATAGAGAATGTGAAAACCAAAATCGAGGAAATAAAAATTATAGCGATTCTGATTTACAGAGACAGAAGAACGAGAGAGGAGAAACAATAAACTACAAAGAAATATAGATTGCCCAGATTCACTGAAAGATTGGCACGGATTGCCGAAACGATAAACGTGAAAACTTCAAGCTAATTTTTTTTCAGGCTCCGAAAACGACAGTGACGTAGCTTTGAGGTGCGATTCTATGATTAACGTTCGTGTTGTATTTAGCCAGTGAACACAGACCGTGTTGCCGGCTGTCGCTAGTCTTGTTTTCGGAGGAGACAAGCCTCAGCCGGAGATGTCTTTGCGTTCACTGGCTTTTTGTGTTGGGATATCGATAAATATGAATACTGAGTCGAACCTCCCGTAAGCGACTATCCAAAATTACGAGAGTTTAGACCATAGTGGGTCAATTAAAATTTCCCTAATATGTTAACTGCCGAGACTTGAGCCCATGCGCCAATGCCGATGCAATGTCTTATTCACGTTAAGTCAATTTCGAGAAAAAAATCCGGTTCTTTCCCATTGGGAAATTTCCGTTTTTTTGTACTATCGAGAAATACGAGAATGTTGCAACAACGTATCTGTCAGGCGGTCGCTAACACTGAGGAGGTTAAAAGTAAAGGAAAATTTCAAACTTTCAGCTCTAAAACGTGGTCTCGGTCGCTTGCGAGAGGTTCTAAACATAGTGATTTGAATCGGAAACTTTTGGTATTTTGGAAAACTGGTCGCTGAGGAGAGGTTGGTCGCGACCTACTGCATTTCGTAAAAAAATTTCATTAATTTTCTTGCAGTTTTTCAACACTATATCCTACACCATTGGAGGTTACACGTTGCACTCAACGAGATCGAAAAATGGTGTACTTCGTTCAAACCGTAAAGCCATTGGTGCTGTGACAAAGCCATTCTCAAAGAGTGATCCAAGATTGAAAGTTGCATTACCAGCACCAGAGCCAAAGATTCACTTTGCTCTCGTGTGTGGAGCGAAAAGCTGTCCTCCGATAAAGACCTATACATCAGGCGGTAAGAGTTTTTTCTAACTACATTTATTTATCCTTTTTCCAGGCTTTTAATGAACTTTAGAAAACTTCTCATCTGCATTGATCGATCCCCCTTGATTGTTGAAGTCATCACAAGCGACATTGGCTGAGGGGTGCAGGGTGAAGGTTTTCAAGAAATTTTGACCAGGATTGCATGTAGTTTTGTCTGAGTAGTTCTGAGGTGAATTTCACTCTGACTGCTTAGCATTTTTCTTCTGATAAAATAAATAATCTTTAAGTATTCGATGCCGTTTTCAGATTAACCGGTGACACTTGCCATCTCATTGGATTTATCGTCAGTTTCTAGACACAGTTGTTTGGCCTTTCATTTGCTAAGGGCGGGACTTGATGTTTTTTTCAGTTTCACTGCGGACTAAAGCTTAATACATTTCCGCATTTGACAGGGAATTGACGAGGAATTATCTCTCGCTGCTGAGGCGTTCTTGAAGGGGAAGACGGCTGCGTACTTAATATGCCTAAAAGAGAGGTAAATCTTTCTATAGTTGTGTGAATCCCTCCAGATCCTTGCAGTTATCGTTTGTGTAGAAACGTTGGTAGGCGCGGTGACCTCATCGTTAGTGCGCTCGACTCCGGAGCGAGCGGTCCGGGTTCGAGCCCTGACTGGGGACATTGCGTCGTGTTCTTGGGCAAGACACTTTACTCTCACAGTGCCTCTCTCCACCCAGGTGTATAAATGGGTACTGGCGAATTTAATGCTAGGGTTAGCCCAGCGATGGTCTAGAATACTCCTGACCGCTTAACGTAATGCTACGAACACGACTGGATAACCATCCGGCGGTATGGGAACACGAATTGAACAGAGTAGAAGGTGTAGGTTAAACTTCCAGTATCACGCAGTTATTATCTGCTAGATATTCTCGACTGAGAGCAAGATTTTCCAGTGGTAGGCAAGGAAGTATTTGGGGGGGGGGGGGGGGGGGGGCTGGGGGGGCAAAATGCAAAACGAAGTTAGGTAGGGAAGTAAAATTGTTTGTTTAGTTCCGAAAGGATAGCGCTTTCATTTGGGGGGACACTAGGGTAAAAATGATAATAGGGTTCTCAGAAACTTCCAACTATCGTTGAGAGTCTTTAAGTGCACCCTTCCAGTAACTTCCGTTAGCAACATCTGACTGAACCCTGTTTAAGGACTAAGTATCGCTGATTTTCCTACCCTGTTTAAGACAGAATTCCGATTTTTGATACCCTGTTTAAGACGTAGATTAAAAGTTGCGGTTGCAAATTGCGTGGCTTTCTTGTTGTGTAATCAATGGAAATTTAATGTGCCTGGTATCAATGCCAAAGTCAGTCTGGATGGAAGTCAATATTAATTTACAAGAGCTTGTGAAAATTTTGCTGTTTATCATCCAAGAAAAGATATCCCATTTAAGACAAAAATTGATAAATCGATACCCTGATTAAGACAAAAAATGATAAATTCGATACCCTGTTTAAGACAAAAATCCTGAAAAACATACCCTTGGCTGGCCGCACGTCCCCATTAAGCCCTTATAAGGGAGTACCCCCACCCCCCCCCGGGGAAGCGCCACGTTCAGCTCAACCTGCAAACAGTCTGCAAATAGATACTTCATCTGTACATTACTTCAGACAGCTGGCCCCAAGGTTTTCCTGAAAATCGAGCTCTGACAAACAGAGAACAAGATAAAACTTTTGACAATGCATTGTGTGGGCTTGATTCAGTGGAAAGTTGGTTGGATAGTTCTCGCGTTTCTCTCTCAAAAAACTGTGCGTTTCTTGGAATAGGTAATACAATGTGCATGAACAAATATCTATTGCCTATGCAGTTTAGGCAAAGGAAAGTTGCCCAAGTCCTAGCTTGCAGAATGATACTTGCCTACTTTCTTTGATGAGACAAGCCAATCCACAGCTTCCCTGCCAAGGAAGGAGTTCTTGTAATTGTGTATCAGACCTTTGCGGCGATCTTTTATGAGACCACTTTCTTTAAAGTCCTTGACAAGCTGAGCATATTCATCCAATTCACAGGTGAAATCTATTTCTTCCCCTCTTTGGCTATGAATATCAAAACATGATATTATCTAGGATACTACATATAATAATTTTAAAATATTAAAAGCTAGTCAATTAAAACCCATTACTTTAATAGTGCACAGCCCCATAAGCTTACATAAGCTACCGTGGATAAATAAAGTTTATTCTATTCTATTCTATTATTGATCAATGTCTAAGTTTCCCATGCAATATCAATGCATTTAAAAAAAATGTTGGGAAAGTGTTGCTTGAAGCCAGAGTGTCCAATTATCTATTCTAATTTGACAATATTGCATAGTTTTCTGTGCCACCCCACCACCACTTCATGATTGTTGTCACATTGCACTTGCCTCCTGTAAATCAGGATTTTATTGTTGTTATTTCGAGACTGTTGAAGGAACAGAAAATTTGCTTGACCATGTCCTGCACTTGTGTATGCAATCACAAATGACAATTATCATACCAAGTTTGATCTTCACCCAAAAAGACACCATAAGAATTGCCATCTTCATACTTGCAGTACAGGTCAAGGGGATTGCAACTTACACGAACATTACATGCATTGACCACACATTAATAATTACGTGAAGTATATATGAAATAATTCATATTTGTACTGCTGTATTTGTACTGAATTATTTCAAATATACTTCACATCACTTCACTGCACTGGAAAATATGAACTCAATAAATTGACCTCGCTCCCAATGTGTGGCTTCATGGCTCAGTTGGTAGAGCATCGCATCGGTATCGCGGAGGTCACGGGTTCGAATCCCGTTGAAGCCCTAATTTTTTCAGGCTTCTTTATTCCAATTGCTTAAATTGGAAAATTTACTGCGATGATCACTCTTCACTCTCATTAATAATTACATTCACCAAAAATGCAAATCCATGTAACTGGTTACACGCCGTGGATTTGATATTGCTTGTAAAATTGCATGCAGTCGTTCAAATAGATGTGTGCAAAAAAAGATACAAGACAGTGTAAATAGGAACATTTGAATCTTTTTCTTGTCTGAGACTATTCAAGACTAGCTGGCTACTCTTATATCTGGAGAACCTTTCACATACAAGTGATCGCAATCTGTGCTTTTTTAGGATAACTTATTACAGTCTCAGAGAATCTCTTACCATTCCTAGAGTCCCCGGGGAGGGTGGTTGAGGAGCATCTGGAGGCGCTGGATTCTCCTCCACTTCTTTGATTAACTCTTGAAGTTCAGCCTCAGACTTGAAACAAAACAGAAATAGACAGCTAGTCCCTAAGATAATGAAGTTACAATGATAAATAGCAGACGATAAAAATTTATATAATTTAATGAAATTCCTGTCACTAATGCATGAGTTAGGTTAATTGTTAAGTCATATACATGCATTCTAATGTCACCCTCAGTACAGTACCCTGGTCCCAGAGGTTTTTCTTGATTTGTCTTCTTTTCATGAAGCGGCAAGAAAGAAAAAACCTCTGGGTACTTAAACTTGAATCTCACTTTCATGCAGACTCCCAACTGTCCAACCCATCAAATTGACAATTCAAAAGCAACCAATGGCAACTTAGTAATCACTTGCTTATCAGCCACTAATGTTTCCACTTAGGTGGCAAAGAGTGGTACCATTCAATCCACTTGGCTGGAGTCAATATGCATGTTTGTGAGAATGTTTTCAAATGCAACAATCACAAAAGTTCTGTCTTGTTATCATGTTAACAAACAGAAAGGCATATAAACTTTTTGGAGTAGATTGCACTCATCAACGCCTTCACTGCTCAGATTGGCTGCTGAAATGCCACGGCTTTGTAGTTCGTGGATACGATAGTCCACTAGAGACTTCAGAGGACACACAACCAAAATTATGACATGGTGAGGGTTTGAATAGCTTAACAGGTACAGGTATTTGCCGACATCAGGGATCAACTGAATAATTATAATTGACTTTCTATGTCCGGTTGGCAGTATGGCAAACACATCCTTGCAGTTTATGACTGGGAGAAAGGTTTTGATGTTTAGTGAGATTTTCAATCTCTGGAAAATGCTCCTCAAGTACCGAGGTCAAAATTCCATTGACAACACTGACAGAAATATAATCCATGGCAAAAACAGGCAAATCTTGAACATGTATGAACTGAGAACTGAGAACTTTCCCTGGTAGAGACTGAGGCAGAATTTACCTCAAAAATTGCAGTGAAAGATATCCCCATCATCCCTCTGTACTGCCAATCAAACGAGCCAATCATATTAATTTGCACGTTTGTAAAAATATCAACCAATCTGAGCCTGAGAGTCAGATCCTGACCACGGCATTTGCATGAAAGTGAGATTCAAGTCCTTAGTAACCAGAGGTTTTCTTCCTCGCCGCTGGTTTACAGCTCTCTCATAAGGAGAAAAATCAAGAGAAGAGAAATATCATGGAAAACCTCTGGGAACAGGGTAGAATGTTGGTAAAATATTTTCAAAAC
The DNA here is from genome assembly GCA_019787425.1 of Platygyra sinensis. Classification (NCBI taxonomy): domain Eukaryota; kingdom Metazoa; phylum Cnidaria; class Anthozoa; order Scleractinia; family Merulinidae; genus Platygyra; species Platygyra sinensis. The sequence continues at coordinate 22,790 of JAHPZR010053626.1, read as the reverse complement.
TTTGGATCACTGTTATGACTAATAATTGTAACTAATTTATTAAAAATTATTTTGTTAATAAATAACTTCAGCAAACCATGCAACACAATGAATATGCAATAGGATCATTTTCAAATAATTTTAAAATTATATCCAGGGAAAAGGGTGGGGCTACAGGAAGGGGGAAATGGAGTGGCCAGACAAAATGTTCAGGAATGAGCAAAGAGGAAAGGAATTATTTTATCAGACGTGGGATTTTTTAAATTGCATTGATTCAAAGCTGCTCTGATAGCAATGTGTTGCCTGTTTCT
>JAHPZR010053626.1:2500-17500 GCA_019787425.1 Platygyra sinensis | reverse complement strand
ACCGAACAGAAAACGGCAAAAGTATAAATGTCACGAACCGTAGAATTCGTGTATTATTAACTGTCCGCCTTGACAGGCAAGAAATCCTGTAGACGCTGAAACAGCAGAGATTTGCAAAGCCAGTCGGTAGAACGGCAACAATATCTTTGCCTTTCGGTGAATATTCAAAACATTTCACTTGAAGTGGCTTTAACTGAACAAAACTACGCAAAGTTTCAACGTTTAAAAGCAGATCCAAGTCGAAAAGCACAGACAGTGTCTCTGCCAATGATCTCGATTTTGGCACTTTTGATTATGCAAACTCGCTAATTTATTACACCCAGGATTTCCGGGTGTAAGGTGGGCACGTGACCAGCCGATGCCAGGGCCTTTTCACGCCCCGCCCTCAAGCCAGGGAAAAGGCCCTGGGAACGAGGTTGCTCTTTTATACCCATACAGGGTTCGTTCAGGTCATGGTGGTCCTTGAAAGTTATGGAAAATTAAAATTCTGTTTGATAGGTTATTTACTGCGGATCACAAGGCAAGGACAATGAAAGATAGAGACACTAATTAAGCAGCGTAAACGGCACGCATTTTGGTGAACACCAGAGTTTGTCTGTTGGACTGTTCAAGGCTAAAAAACGCTCTAAAACAAGTTTAGGCTTTGAATTTTTGAAACTGACAGCTAATCCTAACGTCTTGGAAAACTTGAAAAGGTCATGGAAAAAGTCATGGGAAGTCATAGAATTTAAACAACTCAAAAGAGTAGGAACCTGCCATAAATCCTTATAATAGCACCATGATTATAGTCACGATTGCTTACTAGATCCATGTTTCCGACGATCGTTTCTTTTTCTACACTGAGAATTGGTCCATATTTATTTTAAATAGAAAATGTTTTTACTCAATTAGAAATAATAAAAAAAATTGATAGGTCACTGAACGAGGTTGATGGTCTCACCAATTGTGATAATGGTGCCTCGTAATTATTACCCCACAGAACGCAACCATAGGTAAGATAGGGGTATACAAATGCATAATAGATACTTATCAGAGATTGGGATGTCACATGTGGTTTTAATTTTTTAGAGGTTAAAAAGGCGGTTTTGGTACCTCTTTGGGTACGGCTGGAAATTATTCATCTATGTCGCGGATCTTAAATTGTGTTGGCAGCGCAATCACCGTCCCTTCTCAGATAGTAAGTAGGTAGGTAAATAACTCACCCTCTGTAAGTAAACCTTTAGTTAAATACGATAGGGACTTGTGGGGTGGCGTAAAAAAAGTTGAGTGAAAAAGATAGTTACACAGGCAATGATTATAAAATAAAGCTAAAAACCTACCTAAATGTACGAACGTAAAATGAATATCTACAATGCGAGTTTCTAATTAATATTTATATCTAGATCTAAACATTTCCACTTTTTCATGCTAAATTCTAAACCAAATAGAGCATGGTGTTCTTCTATGTTTTCTATGAGTTTGATGCACTTTTGAGGACTAGAAAAACTAGCGTTCCTCTCAAGGGTGCATTCATTTCGATCACTATAAGCAACAACACTTAACAAGCTCATTGCTGAGCCCGATGTTTGCTTGATCCATGTGTTCAGAAGATTTTTCTTTGGTTAGACTCCTTTGATATCTCATTTCAGGTTTTCAGAGTAGTTCTCCGTTTTCCCTTGGTAACGAGCTCGAAGGCTGTAGAAAATGAGTCATTAAACCACCCTGCAGATGTATTACGTTCCTTCCTGGCCTCAGAGATAAGCACATAGTGTAGCTCACCCGTGATTAAAAATTTGCGTTCCGTGTCTCGGCCACTTTGTGCAAAATAAACGAATGACTAACACGAAGATTGATATGGCCGCTGACCTCTTGCCAGTTGATAATCGGTGCCCCATCCTTAGCCTAAAGGGAAGAAAAGGCAGAATAAAGATTAAAAACTGCGGCTGTTATGTTATGTGTTTCCTACACTCGGCTTACTTTGTTGCATGGAAATACTTTGCTTATGGCGAAAATTTTCAGGCAGCTCTTCTGTGCGAAGAATAGATGATAATTCCCTCATCGACTCTCCTTAACATTATTTTCATTTGCAGGATTGTATAGTCTTTAGGAGAAATTTCAACCCACGAAAGGTTTCTCCACATGTCCGTCTCTATCATTTATCCCGTCTTGCCCATATACCATCAGTCCATACCCCAGTGCCTATTCTACAACCCGGGGGGTGTAATATGAGTAAGAGTAGATGCTGCTAGTCCATCGCTGGATTATAGCCCCCCTTCCCCCCCCCCCCCCCCCACTCCGCTTCAGAACTTTTGCAACGTTTCCAATTTGCCGCAGCCGGTGGGACTTTCTAACTCCATACAATACAGCATCCCCATAGCTTCGTTACCATACCTCAAATTCAATATCACCGAGTATCTCTCTAGTTTCGTCATGAAAATGTAATGTTGCTGTCTCCATCCAGGCATTGTCTGTGTTTCTAAGTGTATCCATGTATCCTTTGTAAACCTAAAGAAATAAATAAAAGTGAATAAATAAAATGAATAACAATATCTATAGAGGAAGCCACATCTCACTTAGCTGGTTTTCAGGCAGATCCTTTATCCTGGTAGCCTCTTACACAGACGTTCTTAGGCTTGTCACGCGTTCCTCGTGGGGAGGAACGCGTGACAAGCCTAAGAACGTCTGCGTGGGAGGCTACTATCCTGGTCGATTTGAATGTAACGTATCAAACACGAGAAACAGTGTTTCATTGGGATATCCAAAAACCGAGATAAAAGAGAGAAGAAACGCTCGGAGGTAACGAATTTAAAACTATAAAGGCAAACTAAGCTGCCATGACCCCGTGTTTTCAGGAAACGAGATAGAGCGTGACAGTGTCGGCGGCGAAAGACCATATATGCAAATTGGTTCAAATTCTGAAAATAAACCTTCGAAAGGAGTGTAAACTAGTGACCTTTTAACGAATTGCTTTGAACTTGGATATTAATAAATGAAGATCTTAGACATAGTGTACGTTAAAGAACTCAAAGTAATCAATCGGCCGTGAAATGTTGCGTTTGGGAGATACGTGTAAGAGAAGCAAAATATCCCCGCTTTGTTTACACTGATGCCTATGCGGCGATAAAGCAAACCCCTGCTGTAGACCACAATTCTAGTACCAAAGATGCTCTTTGTCTACCACACCAACTCTCACTTGTACTTGTACTTTTAGTCAGTCACTTTTATCATGAGCCTCCGGCTCGGGAGATTGGGCAACCACTCCCCGTGTACCTGACGGTAAATAAATTATACTTATATACTTATTAGTATCATAAAAAAAATGTCCTCTGTGTGCAATCTAGTACTCGCTGCAAAGCTTGTGGACCGTTAATAATTTCGTGATTCTTCGGATGGCTGACGTGCTTACCGCTTTTAATTAATGAGAGTATCCCAGGGGTTTGGGGGAACAAGGGAACAAAGGGAAAATATCGTAGGGAACAAGGGAACAGTTCTCCTGTTTTAAGCGGCCTTCACACGGCAAACTAAAGTTGGCAAACTCGTGTTGGCAAACTCAAGTTGATGTGTGTGAACGGCACAAAAACAGTCGGCAAACAAGTTGGCAAACTGTTGGCGACAAATAGAACTTGCCTCTATTCTCGCCAACTTTTTCGTGTTGGTAAACTCGTATCTGACGTGTGAACGGTTAGCCAATTAACAAATTGACGTCAGTTTTTTATGCGTCTGTCCTGTTATTGATCATGAATTTCGTCATCACATTGTCAAAGTAGCTGTGGATCCACGAGGCGATAGCCGAGTGGATCCGCAGACTACTTTGACAATGTTTTGACGAAATTCATTATCAATAACAGGACAGACGCATTAAAAACTGACATCAATTTGTTTTTTACGATAACAAATTGTCGAATTGCCGGCTCTCGCTTGCTGACGCGTCGCATGAATTTTAAATTCATGTGTATGCCCGCATATGGACAATAAAAATTAGCCAATGAGCGCGCGTGTATTTCTGCAGTTATCGTAAAACATGTGTTGGTAATTTTCAACCAATCAAAACGAGCTCTATTCACGTGCTTTATTTGCGTGACACTTCACAAAATGGAGGACGCGAGTCAACACTTTTTAAATTTAATATCAAAGCGGTTCACAATTGTCCGGCTGTTCGGGACGTTTCATCTATAGCCTACAAAGATACTAAAAACAAACCAAACAAAACTGAGGAGCGCGCGGACAAACTTGGTTTCGTCCAAACCTTTCTAATTCTCCACCGCTTTCTGGTTCTTCTCTTCTTATCCTCTGTTTCACTGTTGTACGTGATTGAAACTGCATTAAAAAGCGGCCATGTTGGAAATTGCCGTGTTTGTTATTTGCCACGAGTTTGACGTGTGAAGGAACGAGTTTGCCAACTTTTTTTAAGTTTTCCAACACGAGTTTGCCAACTTAAGTTTGCGTGTGAAGGCCGCTTAATTAGGGAACACGGGAACATAAACTAGTCAAAACGCAAACATTTTTGTCTATAAAACACATTAAAGACGGTTGTTCACGAGATTTAACATATGGTCATTTGAGCACCACTGCCATAACAAGACCTCAAACAGGGTTTTCATATTCCTTGTAGTCTGAGTAAGAGGTTATGGAGGTTAGCGGGAAGCGGGAAGTACGGGGAAGCGGGGAGCTGACAGATCTTAACGAAGAACAGTGTTTATAGTCGATTTTTCTACGAGTGGTAAGCGATGTTTCTCCTCTAATTAAATACCTTGAGAATTTAAGAGACTTTGGTATCACATCTGGTTTACACCTGAAGTGGCCTTTAAACGTGACAGAACGATCACCAGAATTCAAGAGGTATACGACTTAGATTGTCAGTTCATAAAACAAGTGAAAGCTTTTCTTTGAACAACATCCCCCACACAAATGCCAAGTCTCATTAACCAAGAGTGTAATCTGATTTAAGATATTCAGAACTGTCTAAATGCCCCCGCCGGCCTCGTCAACACAGTTAACCAAGTTACAAGTACAGCAAATGAGAGACTGGCGAATAAAGCATGGGCAAAAGTGTTCCACAGAAAACAACCCACAGAAGACAACATAGGCACTTTGCCGATTAATCTCGAATTTAACAGAGCAGACTACGAGTCAGCCATTTCATTTCCGTAAGATTGGCGAGGTCCAGGAAGAAACGGCAGTTACATGTAACGGCGGGGGAAAGAGAGGAAAGATCAAGCGATCTCGTCCAGTCGTCTGGAGACATTTGTTTATCTAGTACCAGATGGTCAGTCCACCATCCGGCAAAACGAGATCGTACGTTTACTGCTGCCACAAAAAAGGCATGGGCGATTTGTCATGACGCCAATTTATGTAAGCAGTAACCTATACGGGAGAAGCAGAAAGGGAGATAAATATTTAGTACGTTTGTGGTTCTTCTAAAACTGAAAAGCTTCGTAAATGACAAAATCATCAAATGACTGAGAAATTAATTTGTACATTATCAGTCTACTATCATCAATCACATAGACTCGGTCACCATCGAAAGGTTGAGAGAATGTGTAGGGGAAGTTCAAGAAAAATCAAATACCACATTGACATAATCAAGACGAACAAGGAAGGGACACATATTTAAGAGTTTATGTATTATGATGATTGACTTGGAGGTGTTAAGAAGCTGTTAAAGATCAGTTCCATTGTTACAAATAATAAGTGGCAATTTCCTTGGCATATACTCCGTGTTATTATTCAACAAATTGTAACACTATCCAAATATGGTCATGATGCTCTCGATATCTGTCATCCGTAGGTAACAGATATTCGGCGATATACGTAGCTTCGTACGTGGGAAGAAAAAGTGAAAAAATGTCGACAGAAAGGTTTAAAAATGTTACGAGCTTGGAAATCAATTTTGTTATCAATTTGTTGAATAATAAAACAATTATCCTGCTCAATCTCGCGGAATATCGTCTGATTTTAGCCGACTCGGCCTACGGCCTCGTCGGCTAAGTATCAGACGATATTCCGCGCGATTTCGCAGGATAATTGTTAATTAACCTCCCATATAGCATCCCTATACATATTTCCATACGGTAGTATATACCACTTCATGCTAGCCTACAAATAATATATGGGTATATAGAGATACTATATGAGAAGTTAACATGGAGAAGATGCCTTTTTTTCAATTCCGTTTCTTCAGCACCGTTTCTTTTTTTGAGGGGGTTGGGGGAATTGAGGGTGGTGGTATGTGGTAAGCCAATATGTTATAGGGAACAAATAAGAAAAAGCTGCGGGAACATGGGAACATAGCGCAAAAAGGGAAGGGAACAAGGGAACAAGGGAACAAGGACCCCCCCACCCCTGGGAGACCCTCGTTAATGTAGCAAAGTTTCGGAGGCCTTGATACATATTCAAACCTAGGCTAAATAGAACTTAGATAACAGTGAAAATCCAAGTTTTAGATCCAGGCTGAAAACAAAAGGACGATATATCGTGTTGGGGCTTAGGTTTTGGTATAAAAATAGCCACACTCGTCTTCGAAGTCTCCAATCGTGTACTCAAGATGTTCGAATTTTCGAAAGGTATATACTGAGCTGTTCTAATCTGTAGCATTCATTTTCGTCAATCTACACTCTTGTGCCCTCTATAAACGTCTATGATGTCAATTTTATGTCAAGGCTGGACAGAAATTACGAGGTAGAAAACTAGTAGGTATCGATAATATGAAGAATAAACTTGAACAAATCAAGTCAAAACAAGGGAGAATCAATAGCGCTTCATACGTGAACACAACCAGTGACGTCACAAGGTCCTTAAACTCGGTTCCAGTGCCCGGACACAGTTTTGCTTGAAAAAGTCGATTTCGGCGACTAAAAACAGCACTTTCCGTAAGGATTTGACAAAAATAAAATTCACCATGATTTTAAGCAGGCTGCAGATTACAGATTGAGCAAATAACAGAGGATACGAAAATTTCGTTTCAGTAGCACTTTAACGAAATTCGAAGTGTTTGGATAACTGTCTCGAGTGTTTGATATATCTTCTCAATCAAAACGTTTATGATTTTGTTTATTTTAACATGATGAATTATTAATGAGTTTGAGATGTGCTAAAGGATGAACGTATGGTTAGCGGTTTAGAAAACATCATTTGCTTGGAAAGGGCGGTGGAATAGGATAGTTATCCAGCTATCCTATTCCACTTTATTATTTACTATCTGAGTTTAGTATAAATTTACCGTAGTCTATTATGAATCCGTGAATTTGATTGGCTATAATACCGTCGACTGCCTGCTGATAGTCAACAGTTAGGCATCAGTGCACATCGCGCGTCACGTTTGAACCTGAACTAACATAATAAAACAGTTCTTTTCTACGCGTTACTTGACATTTTTTTCTTTTTATGCAATGAGACAACGGTAAATTTATACTAAAACAATTAGACTACTCGCCCTCGTTTTCTACGAGCGATAGTCAACTCGGCTGCGCCTCGTTGACTATCTGCTCGTAGAAAACTCGGGCTCGTAGTCTAATTGTTAAATAGAAAACAGTTACGCATCAGTGCAAATCGCGCATCACGTTTGGACCTGATGTAACATAATAAAACAGTTCTTTTCTAAGCGTTACTTGACATTTTTTTCCTTTTTATGCAATGAGACTACGGTAAATTTATGCTAAAACAATTAGACTACTCGCCCTCGTTTTCTACGAGCGATAGTACAAAACTCGGGCTCGTAGTCTAATTGTTAATTAAGGCGCGTCTAATCCACGTCATAAAGGCTAAAGCGGGATGGAGAAAACTGATTTTTCTGCCATTTAGGCATTACGAGAGAGTAATGCTCTAGTCGTATAGCCAATCATTTCGCACCTTATATCAGCTACAAACACAAGTCTGACCTATAGCAGTGTGCATCTTTCAGTGAGTTATTTGGGAAAAACAATATAAAACATGAAGCTCTGGACAAAGCGTGAAAATTTCGAAGGACTGTAAAGCGAAGGAATTCCGGCCAGATTTCAATACTGCTGAGACTGCTAACTGTGTAACTCGCTACTAAAAGGAGGCCGACTTAAAAGAGCTAAGACACGGTTTGCCATCTTGAAAAGTTTAGCCTAAATTTTTCAAGTTTGTCGTTTGTAATCCGTGTTAATCCTCTCCATCCTTAACCATCCTTGTTTTTGTTGGTTTATTATTATCACATTAGTGTTTTTCTATTTTATTGAATCATTATTATTAGGTTCCCTTCAATTTAAAGGTAATTTTTAATTGACAAAAAACTCCGGCAAAATACCGTGACTTTGCTCTTTTACGTACACGCATTAAGACTCACCTCTGTAGCATTTTCAATGATTGCGTCGACTCGCTGGCCCAAGTTTCCTATTTCCTCCGCGATAGCGGGCTTCACAGCCACCAGAACTTTTTTAGTGAGAATTCTTCGTAACGAGCTTGACACTGATTCACCAACTTCCATCGGACCCTGAAAAATAAACAATCAAATGATGCACAAAAACATTTGGAAGGGAGAACTGAAAGAAAAACAACAAAAATAAATGAGACGATATACGTTTAAAAATGGCGAAGGAAATTTAGCCCAACCTCGTCCCAGAGGCCTTTTTCCTTACTTGAGGGCGAGGCGAAAAAAAATCATGAGAACGAGGCTGCATTAAGTCCAGACTGATTTCGAACTGAACTTCGAAGCTGAGGCAGATGGTACACCGCGTCATCAGTTGTCAGACTATGTGAGGGGGTGGGGGCGGGGGATTAGATAACTATTGCAAAGTATAGTTATAGTTGTCGTTATAAGCGAAATAGAGTTTATTTAAAAAGAAGGAATCGTTTCTACACCGCACCCCAGGCATGGCCCACTTCAAGCTTTGGGGACTTTTCACAGCTACGAATTCCAAGATGTTCTTGTCTTGCTTTTGAACAATCAATCCATCTTCACCAATCTTCCACCTGCACGAAATAAAAAACAATAAAGATATAGCTAGAATCTTACTCAGAGAAGAGGGTGCATTGTTTATATAACTTGTTAAATATTCAAGTAAAAGCTGCCAAACTGCAAGAGAAAGTCTAGAAATAGGAGAAAAAAATGCTCCGCAAGCTATTTGCTGTTGAATAACATACAGCTCACTTGATCTCAAGACTGATTTTCCGCATGTTTCCATAGAGTTCTGGTAACATGACTAGATAATAAATTACCTTGTAGCGATAACATGAGTGGCGTGATTGGGCCCCCATCGAGCAAGCAATCCGCGACCTGCGATGCCAGTCCTGCCAACAGGATTTCTATAATGATAAAGACAGAGTTTACGTGGAAATTACGCTCAAGTCATCGTGAATGGTTGATAACGCCAGTCTGATAGAGCGGCTTTTAATTGAGCGCCGCAAACCCAAAAAAGAAGTATTCCTTCTGGCCAATCACGAATCACACAGGCAATGTAAAGAACCAATCAGACTCAAGGTAGATACATGAAGCGGACAAAAAGCGCGGGAAAACACGTGCGAGCAAGTCACGTGACTATTGGTTTTGGTTTTACTTCAGATTAAATGACAACTTAAGTCAAGTAATTTTTTAATCCATACTCTTAGCGTGGTAAAGCGAAACAAAACAAAGAAAAATGCGAATCTCTTTCGATACTTAAGTGAATTAAAAGTCACAATAGCTGTAGGGCGCTCGCGTATCTTTGGAATATACATTAAGCTCATGTCCCTGAGTTCATTTAAAAGAAACTTTCACTCTTACAATACTGGAAACGAAGAGTCTAAATTTTTGTTACCTCGGCAACTGATTGAAAACGTCAATCACCCCAGTATGACTTCTTCTGTTTATCCCTTCATCAAGACAATTGAAGTTGATGACTACACTTGTGCTGCTAGGATTTCAAAAAAGACAAGTAACCAATATTATATGAGACGGTGATGCCTCTCAAGATGACGCAGATAACAAACAGAGTGAGTTTCTATCTTCTTTCAGATTACGTATGCCATTGAACGAGGAAAACAGTTGGTTTGGCATGTTAGAAAAGGCTCCGCTGATTATTCCGCTTCCTTATCTTTTAGCACTGCGATTTCACCATAATCCGAAATAACAGGAAAGCTATGACTAACTAACATTGTAGCGATCTGAGAAGCATTTCTTTATATGTGCTTCTGAAAAATGAGCACAAGCTATTTGCGGTTTTGGATTCGCATTGTGTCGTCGGCTAAAGGATTGGCTGTTTGCCTCACATTTGTTCCAGAATTTGAATCATTTCGGTTTAAGAGTGTCAGGCACTGCTATGCATGTATTTGGATTCCCCATTTTCAAACGAGTTTTTAACTAAATCGGCTACCAATTGCATTTGGCCTTTCAAACTGGGGTAGTAAAAACTTATTTCGATCTTGCAACGATAGATTATCTATAAAAGCGATGGAACCCGATGCGAAAACAGCAGCAGAACGTTTTCACTCACTGAAGTATGTCAGGGTCTGCCCCAGGTGATGAAGCTCGAATATCTTGCGCAGTGTACAGAGGTGGATCGTAGCCTGGGAACGATTCCTGCAATGAATGAAACAAATCATTTATCCAAAAATTAGGCAGAATATCTTTTGTTGTTTTAACCTTCTTGCTTGCCATAGGGATAACAGTCTTTGCAGTAAGACGAGATTTAATAGACAGACTGCATTATGGCCTTTTCGTTTAACTGTTATTTTTTTATTAATTAATTGAAGTGATCGAAAAAGCTCGAAAATAACGGGCCAATTTCGACATCTTAAAATTCTTACTTGGCACAGAGGTTTGGGGAATAGAACTAAAGAAACCACATCGAAGTCGAGGTATGAGTTTAATAAATTGAATGTAGTTTAGCGTGGTCTGTGCTCTTATCGACAACGATATGCGTCATCACAGTGGTCAAAATGTTCTGGAGTCACGAGGCGTAGCCGAGTGATTCTACAACAAATTTTGACCACTGTGATGACACGTATCGTTGTCGAAAAGAGTACTTACAACACTAAAACACATTCGATTTGTTTTGTACTACAATATCAACGTCAAAGAAAAATGTTTTTTTTAGAGAGCCCGAGCTGAAAAAAACATTGCGTGACACATAGACGCGAGCAGCATTGTCTGGACTCATATCAACAACGGCAAATTAGCCAATCAGATTGCGAGAGTAGTAGCACTGGTGGTAAAACAAATTAATTGCCTTTGTTTTGTTCCCCAAGCCTCGTAGCTAAGTTAAGATTTTGATATGTTGAAAATGGCCTATTTCGACATAATGCGAAGTTAGGAGCAGGGACTGGTTTTCCTCCTTTGTAATATGGTTGCCGAGAAAATGCTCTATATAGACTTTCGTTATTTTTCTGTGCTACATACCTGCCAATCGACAAGGAAGTCTGGTACAGGGTATCTCTGTTGATTGCTCTCTGGATACGGTGACTGCCTTGCGAGCACGTGCATAATTTTCTCACGTGCACGAGCATTCTTCTTGGCACGTGCGGCTGCAGTTGACAGACGCCGTCTCGTGAATCTGAATTCCTCTGTTTTGAAATAAAATTCAGTCTGTTAGCAGTCAATAGCAAACGGCAACAGGAATGTCACTAAACAAATGGTTTACTGAGCGGAACAATGGCTGTTCATGTGTGTTGAAATTCATGGTAGATATTTTTACCGTCCTCTGCATAACAACAACGTGAAATAAACAAAATTTTCATTTTCAGGAGAACTTGAACCACCACGGCTGAGTTTATTATTATTATTATTATTATTATTATTATTATTATTATTATTATTATTATTATTATTATTATTATTATTATTATTATTATTCGAATTTATCGCTGTGTTCTAGATTCAGTTTCAAGATAGTTTTGACAGTGATAAACGAAGTAAAGAGTATCCCGAATGGAAAATGTGAGGTTTTTGTTTTCCTGTCCTCCCCATTCTTCACTGAATTCTCTCGGTTTTTCTCAGTTTTGATAGATATTGCACAGGCTACAGTCAGACTTATTTTTGAAAAAAAGCTTGTTTTGTTAAGTGAAGGAAAGATGAGTGTGATCTGACGAAGTTCGTATATGATTTCATTCGCATATACCACTCGATCAAGCTGATCAAGTCGAAAACCTAACTATTTCAATTAAACAGCATATTTTTAAATTGGAAACGCCGCAATTGTTATAGTCATTTCTTAGTTGAGTATTCTCAACTGCAAGTCATAAAAGCTTGTAGGCTTCTCACCGTGACCTAGCTATGGTACTCTGTCCAACTACTATACAAACCTGGAAGTTCTCTGTGGTCCACATTCTTTCTACTCGTCAGAGACCCTTCGTGAGAAAACCTTTGAGAAAGCGGTTTGTGTCTACCTGAAATGAATCCCAAGTAAAAACTGTAATGAATTTGATATGTTCAAGAACTCTCAATTCTTTCCTCGCTCCATTTGTCCAAGTCAGCGATGAACAAGCTTCAAATAAATGTAAATTGGGTACAGGCTTGATCAGCAATTTCATGTCAAGTAAAAAAGAACGAAACTTTGATCAATTGCACAACATGCCCTAGACATTTTGATGTGAAACAAAAACTTATTTAGGACTAACCAGATATCATTAATATGTTGGAACAATAATTTTTATTTCCATTAACATTTTTGGTAAATTCTGAATGTGGACGAGACGAAACGCCGCGTCAGACTTGCCATGAACTCTTTTTTTACAAGTTTTTCAATTCACACAACAAGAAATATGCATGGAAACATGGAATGTTGATATTTTACCTCTAAGTTCAACGTCTGACAAAGATACAGTTCTTCCAGACCTCGCGGACTCTACATCGCTTGGCGTTGATTTTGGTTCTGGTGCCGCCAACTCGTGTAGTACGTCCACAATTTTGTGCATGTGTTCTTCCAGTCTAGTAAGTCGGATATCCAGAGAAGAAATTGACTTTTTGCCCGAGTTGGCTTGACTGACGGACTCTTTGTACATATCTTGGAGTTGAGAGGAAACTGTTTCCATTCTGTGAGATTCAGCAATATATCAAATATCATCGGTAAAATTAGATTAAGCAAGAGTCAAGCAAACATAAATTCAGATTGACAGTCGCCAGTCAGTCAATAAGTCAGTCCCTCCGTCCATTCATCATTCAGTCAGCCAGTCAGTTAGTCAGACAGACACTCAGTCAGTCAGTCATTCAGTCACTCAGTCAGCCAGAGACTCAGTCAGTCAGTCAGACAGGCGCTTAGTCAGTCAGCCAGATAGACAGTCAGTCGGTTAGTCTCTCAGTCAGTCAGAGACTCAGTCAGTCAGCCAGTCGGTCAGACAGACAGGCAGTCAGTCAGACAGATACTTAGTCAATCAGTCAGTCAGTCGTTCGGTTAGTCATTCGATCTGTTCTTTTGTTTGTCAACATTCAATGTTACCAAAAAAAGAAGAACATGCACTGAGGAAGTTACCATTCAGTTTTAACATTGAGCGCCTAATAATACTGAATAACAAGCGCAATTCATACACTAGCACTCAAGCACTAACCTGTCTCCCATCACTCTTATTTTCTCCTCTTGAGAAGCGTGAAGTAATGTGTCTTTCTCCCTGAGGTAGGAATCTACACAACGCTCTTCAAACATCATAATCTTCTGGAGATCGTTTGTTTCTAGGAAAAGCTCTACCAAAGAAAAAACAGATAATTTATATGACACGTGACAAGTCATAATTATGCTAAACGAGCTACGTCACGGTTTAAGCATCTTGAAAAGTTCAGCCTAAATTTTTCAAGTACGTCGTTTGTAATCCTTGTTCCTTTATGGTTTATTAGTATCTCTTTGGTGTTTTTCTATCTTGGTAACTTTCTATTTTCATTTTTTCTTCAGTTCAAAAGTACCAGGCCAAAACAACTCAAACTAAATAAGAAAATAAGTTATTTTTCAATCTTACGTACTTAGACCAAAACTGGAACTTTCTTGGTTTCTGTGCCCTCGACCTCGACAGCGTTTTAGCCAACGATATAAGCCCTTTATCGCGTGGATCACGTGATTAAGGATGATAAAAGGTGGTATTAACACCGGCCTCTGCGCATACTCCATTACCAAATAATATCGTTGAAACTTCCATATCTGATTTGCGTTAGCCTGCACACTGGAAAACGTGTTGCTGAGAAGGAAAAGATAAAAATATTTTAAAACTACCCGTGATTCTTGAATCATATTCAGCTGATTTTTTGAGTGCATTTAACTTTTGTCACATTAGAGAACACTAGTTGAGCTATTAAACATGTTCTTGTTTGCCTTGTTGTCTCGGGGTGCGCTCTAAACCACAGTTCAAGTTGTGAGCATTACCACTGAGTTGGCAATTGACAAAAATTGAAATTCTGACAGCAAAGTTGGAATTTCGGCATATTAGCGGCAAAAAATTTCCAATTCAACACTCACTTGAAAATGGCAATGAGAAGATTTAGAAGCAGAATATTGGCGACCAGCAGATAAAACGCCATGATAAACAGCACGATAGTGTCTCCATGCTCGTCATTTCTTGGAGTACCAAAAGCAGTAGCTGTCTTGTCAACTGTAAAGAAATGGTGATTTACAATTCTAAGCAATCACAGTCTATACAAACTTAACTTTAGTTTTATTTGGTTGTTGCTGTAAATGGGTTATTAATTAGACCATTTTTCTCTCGGAATCCGCGACTCGTACCCAATGATGCCTTTTTTGGACATGAGTCTGCGGCAGTATCTCAAGCGGGTTTGATTGAGCGATAAGCGATAGCTAAGTTAAGATTAGGTATTTTGACTTGAACACCGTTATTCTTGTCCGCAGAGGCCGCGCTTCTTTTGCTCAGCGCTAAGAATCACGACCTCTGGCCTCCACAGCGGTCAAATGAGTGCGCATGCTTAAGGCACGCGCGCGCGATAGAGCGCGATAGAGAAGAACGTTTGTAGAGGGAGAATGATTGGACTTAGTACCGAGATGGCTCGAGTGGCGGAGGTTGACCGTGGAAATTTTGTGTGATGAAACGGGAAAGTGACCGGAAGTTACCGGAAGTGCTTAAATCACGCGCATGCCCAGTCATTTG
>JAHPZR010053625.1:7500-15376 GCA_019787425.1 Platygyra sinensis | reverse complement strand
ATATAAGAAAAAACAAATCCAAATTCCCTTTTCCTTCTCTGTGTTTTTGGCGTACAACAACGAGAATTTTCACTTCCATTTCGACTGCCCACGCTGGGGACCTAGGGCTAGTCAAGCAGTGAAATCAAAAGCAGAAAGTGCAGAAACAACTGACATATGAGAAAAACCCCAATGGAACAGGGAATTCACTGACAAAAATTACGACTAGGTCACATGGAAACGAGAAAAAAATTAAAACGGCTGCAAGGATGCAATCTCAATTGTTTATTTTCCAGAAGTTTGATATTTCGTCCAGCAGTAAGATCAAATGGCCTCTGGACAGGTTTTGTGTTGCTTTCTCGCGCCTTTTTTAGGCGTTGACGTAATCATCTGGTGTGAAACGGGAGGGACACTGGTTTGAAAGCTATATTAAATTTGTTGTACACAACTTTATAATACTGATGTCTAAACTAGCATATCGTAGTGTAATCACGTTTAAGGGTTGCAAAAAAATAACAATACTTAATCACTTATTATAGTACACACAGAGCGATGTTAATGAGATAAATAAATAGCTTTTAATGTACAAATGACCCGAGGGAGATTACAAAAAACGCGTTTTATCGCATTTTAAACGAAAATAGCTGATTTTTGCTGATTGCTTTTTCTTTTTATTACCGCATTTCGTTTTAAACTTTCGTTTTCTTTTTCATTTTAGGGACCTGAAGCATCGACAACGAAATGGCACGATGACGACGGGCGGAAGTAAAATTTTCCCGCGCAAGGGTTCTGCGCATGTGCGATGTTGTCAAAACGTCGTCTAGCCTTCGTCGACGACTGAATCTCGGCAGATTTTCGTTTTGGTGAAAACGTAAGTAAATAACTAAAATTCTACGTGCTGATAAACATCCATCTCCACCTTTCGTTATAATGATTGTTTTTTTGTGTTATTTGCGGACCAGTGGAAGTCAAAAGTTTAACAGTTTAGCGAATTTCAACAAACTAAAATGACTTTTCTTTCAGAAGGATCCGAAACCATGGCCGGCGAGCAAGAACCAGTTTAGCGAATCTATGGATCATGTCCCCATATCTGCATGGGAATGAAAGCCGCTTCAACAGCATACAGAGACCTTCTAGTCCATCGGACAAACAGAGCGCTGACTACAAGTAATTATGTCAGGGATTTGAAAACTTCCTTCAGAATTCGTATATCTCGTTTTCCAAAACGAAACTCCATCGAGCTCTTCCAGATAAAAAAACACGTACGAATCATACGGAAAGTCGAGATTTTTCGATGTAAAGAGGTCTTACAGAACAACAAATTCATCATCATCGATAAAGCCATCGTTGTGATTAATTAGAAGCAGATTTTGGACGTTTTTGAAGACCATAGCGAGAGCAACTAGTCCGAGAACCAAAGCTCGTCGTCTCCTCAAAACTAAGAACGAAACCCTCGACCCAATCCTCCTTGGGTTGCAAACTTCGTCGTCGTGCATTTCGTTGTCGATGCTTAAGGTCCCTTTTCTTTTTTAGTATACGACATATGCGCTTATTTTGATTTTCGACCGGAAGGTTTTTAACACACGCCGTTTGTTATTGTTTGCCAACCTTGATTTCCTTCGGTTAAAAACTGACAATTAAGATACAATTACAATGAATAACACATACGCTTTAATGGTCAAATATAACTTCACTATCGAAATTTATCTAAAGATAAAGTAATGTCAATAAGAGAAACTATATAGACCTTTGCATAAATGGCAACCAAATTTAAAAACCAAAACTTGAGTACATCCTAAGTCGGCTTTGGTGGATACAAATTATCCGCCAAACACAGACAAAAAACATAGGCACGCAAGGGCGTGCAAGAGTTAATGTTTTTCTAATTAAGAGGGAATGTCCACTAGGACCGAGCCATATCAAAAATATGTGGCACATGATGAAAAATCAAAATTTTTCATATTCTTCCCAGAGATAGCCTATGGTAAGCCTAGAAACGTGGTGTGATTTTTTTCTTGAAATATATTTTTAAACCCGCTAAAAAATCAAAAATCCGTTGTGGTCCCCCGTCTGGTCAAAAACACGCAAAATTCAGTGACTAATACCTTATCATGAACTTCGCTCTGTTTAATCCCCATCAAAATGATACTCCAGTTTGAGCCTGGAAATTTATTTTTGAGGAGTTTACAAGTCATTTGAGGCCAATTATACCTCTGTGGGTTAATTTTCAAGGTCACGAAGAGCCGCTTAAAATCACCAAAATTCACTTCCTAAAAATTCTTAATTATGCACACTTTTTCAATCGGCAAATTCGCTACCCGGTAAAACACCGAAATACCTAAGATTTTGACGTTTTGAAAGAAGAAATGTCAATGCAAAACCTGGTATAAAAATTATTTTCGGGCTTTACATCAGCGCTGAGTACTAACGCTGTCAAAATCGTGATAATCACAACACTAACCTGCTAGAAACGAAAACAATAGGCAAGCGTCTGGGATTCGATTATCAAAAGGAACCTGAAAATGTCTTCTTGTATTTGATTTCCTCGGTATTTGGACTTAAACTATGGCAGAAAAGTCATGTTGAAGCTTACCTTCTGTGAAACATTACATTTAAGTACTGGCATATTCAGAATCCTACAAGCACGATAACCATTGCAGCTCGTGGTGTTCGGGGAAGTACATCATTTTCTCACTGACATTCAACCAATGAATCAGAGAAAATCCAGCACCTTTCTGTCCCTTGTTCTAAAACAGCAATCCATAAAAGTAGTGAAGACTTCTAGCGTCAGTCTCTTGCTTGTAAAGAGAAAACCTTATGTTCTCTTCTCGTCGAAATGTAAATATGGCGTTTGATGTTGGACTTCATTTCTACGTCACGTAATGGTCAATTGATAGGATTTTGTCACGCATTGCCAAAAACTAAATCAAGAGATTTAATAAGACGTTCAAAGGAAACAATTTTTATTTGAAAGCTATGACAACATACCTCTGCGACCCTTCACGCGGTTAGCGATACGGAAAACTTTAAAGAATCCGAACGTGAACCGTAAAATATATCGCAGGGCCAGAAATCGCACGAAAACTGCTCAAACTG
This sequence comes from Platygyra sinensis, assembly GCA_019787425.1. Taxonomy (NCBI): domain Eukaryota; kingdom Metazoa; phylum Cnidaria; class Anthozoa; order Scleractinia; family Merulinidae; genus Platygyra; species Platygyra sinensis. Next base: position 12,301 of record JAHPZR010053625.1, on the reverse strand, counting down.
AATGGTTGTATAACGAAAAGATATCGCGCAATTCAATCATAGTCAAACTGTGACAATGGACTAGCGCCTATACAGCTGCAATAACGTTTAATTTTTATCCCATCTACAACATTATGTGCACAGAAGTTTCCTCTTCTATGATTTTAACATGGAAAACAAAACTGGTACTTATTCGCTTTAAACAAGTTCATTTTCCATTGCAGTGGTTAGTTTCTCAATGCAAATCCCACTTTGTGCTAGAAATTGTTTGTTTACATTTCCATACAGCCATTCCTTTACGTTATTTTGTGGTCTTACGGTTCAGTGTCGGAGTTCTGCAAAAATAACCATGCAATGATTTCAAACAGAAAAAAAAAAATGATTGATGTGATGTAATTCATACGCTAAAACTACTCATGCATTTCTCTCAGAATATAGCCTTAATTTTTTAACCTAGCGGTGCAAAGCCGATCGATTACGTGCTTTGTGTCACGCGCCACGCGAGAAGTGAGAAAACTGATCAAATTGTCATGTACTGAGTGTACAAAAAAAACAAAAAATGTTTATCCATTTACCTCGTTTCATTGCAAAAAGTTATATTTAGAAGACGGAGACATTTCATGGCATGAACTTAGTCTTTCAGCTTTTTAAGAATATTTTATCTCTATGACGAGATGAATCCCACAGAGGCATGGTTTGTTTTCGCATTGTACTTATGTACGCAGCAGCTCATAACAGTTTGCACATTTTTCAGAATTTCTCGTTCGATGGATAAAGATTAGTTTCTGGTTGTAAAGTAGAGTTCACTCTGAATACGAGCCTAGTGGCTCATCAGGCCGGAGTTTATCCCGGTTTCTGCAGCATGAAGCGACTGGGGGTATTTCTACTCCCCTCTGGATTGGATGCCAGGCTATCGCGGGTTACCCCCAGCATTAAGTTTGCCGGTACCCATTTATACACCTGGCTGGAGAGAGGCACTGTGAGAGTAAAATGACCTGCCCAAGAACACAACGCAAGGCGGCCCCAAGCCAGAGCTCAAACCCGGACCGCTCGATCCGGCATGCGGCCACCCGCCTCCCAAGCAAGTTTGTGACGGTAACGATTACTATTACAAAAGAATAACCCATTTGAAACACCCTTTATTTCAGATTTATGGGTTTGTATCTCAAGAATGGCTCCTGTAACCTTTTTTGTCGAATTCTAATTAGCACGTCCAGTTTTACATTTTTGGCAACGTCGTGAACATTTTAAAGTAGAATTAGTACTTCTAAAGGGGTCACGTGACATACCACGTGACTTTAAGCGCAAAAAAAACCATTATTTGAGAAATTGGTGGAGGTTTTTAGTAATATCATCCTGCAATAATGCGGTTTAGACGCAGGTCAATTACTTTCATCCTCTCACGTTTGGAATGAACGTCCCTCTTCTCACAGAAAAAATTAGAAATAGGGTAAAAGGTCGTCTTTTTTAATTAAAATCGACTTTTGATCATTTCTATCTTCTAAAATCGAAATCAAGGAAGATCATTCCAGACGTAGCAAGGTAGATAATTTCAATTTGCAGCGAAAACGCTCATTTATTGACCAATAGACTTAAAATTCGCCGCCAATTTGCCGATTTACCAAATTTTAACAAAATAATCACGTGACATGTTACGTGGCCAAGGTAGTATGTTACGGCAAGGCAGGACGCCGAGATTTATAATCAGGGAAAAGTTCAGTTTGGTAAAACAAAATATACCTGTCCAACCATATTTCTATTTTAAATTCCTGACCCAGACCTTAAGGTGGCCGAACACAGTTTTGGCGCGCGCTCTTGCTAACGCGATTCAGCGCGCGCACAAGTATTGCATAAAAACAAACATGGCATAAATAGAGCGATCATTTTATTTGCTCAATGTCTGCACTATCTGTACTATTTTTTCTTCACAAATGAACACAATGTATTGAATTGATGATTTTACTCTTTTATTACAAAGGTATGTTAGAAAGGTAACGATGCAAAGAACTCAGCTCTGCTATTTCTTTGTAGCTAAAAGAACCCAGTTAAATGCAGCGCATGCGTAGTAAGTCGAAAAAAAGTGCGATTGAGTGAAAAATTGACTTCTCGGAGGCGCTTATTTCTCGAGAACCACTCATTAGAATTTCACGAAATTTGGCACGAAAATACTTTAGGAAATAAGTAACTGGAGGATTGAAAAAAAATTGAACTTTAACAAAGGAAATTCAAGATATGCCAGTGAACCTTCAAAGAGGGATAATTAAAGATCTGTTTGTTAAATTATTATTAAAATAGCGCTAACTTGCGAGTATCGTTACAAGCTTGTTGCATGCAAATTATAAAGAAAATCTAATGACTAGATTTTCTGCAAATAAACAAAACCGATTTTAAACACCTGTTTATATTTGATCATGTTGCCATGGCAACGGTACATACGTCAGCTTAATTATCAAAAAGTTGAAGTTTGTGTTGTTAACTTGCTTGCTGCCATTTTTGGTGACCAAAGGATCAAGGGTTTTAGAGAAAAATGTAAATGAAACAGAGGTATCAAAAACTGTGTTCAGCCACCTTAAACTGATTGAGTCATGATTGTAAACAAAATGCCTAGTGCCAAGCCACGGTGAAAAACACACCCTATTTCAGTCCAATGTGTAAAAAATTTACACCTTTTTTAGACATAAACAGCCGAAAAGCCATACCCTTTGCGACCACCCATACCTCTGATTTCCTCTGATAGCCCATGTAGCGGAGTAATCCCAACCCCCTTCCGAGCCTAGAACACATAAATGCACAGTTTCTCTGCCGGGAAATTTCCGCGCCATATTTTACGGGTCACGTTTGGATCCTTTTGGCTTTAAAATATATATATTTTTGCTTTGAACGTCTCATTGAATCTTCCTATTTATTATTCTTTTTAACCATTTTTGGCAATGCGTGACAAAAATCCCTTCAAGTGACTATTGCGTGACAGACAAATTAGATCCACTTCGGACGCTAAAATTACCATTTCAGCATGCAACATGCGCAAGGATTGGAACAGCACGTGAGTATTTCGTTTTAACAAGCAAGGGACTGACGCTGGAAGGCTTCACTACTTTTATGGATTGTTGTTTAAGAACAAGGGCTAGCAATGAGGTTAGGAATGGGGTGGATTATCTTGGAGGCATTGATTGAATGTCAGTAAGGAGGATGAACTTTGTCGAACTCCACTCATCGAAATGGTTATCGTGTAGGATTTTGAATACTCCAGCACTAATACTGAATGTAATTACAGAAGGTGAGCTAAACATGACTTTTCTACCACAGTTAAGTCCAAATACCGAGGAAATCAAATTCAAGAAGACAATTTCAGATTCCTTTTGATTATCTGGTCACAGGCACTTGCCTATTGTTTTCGTTTTCTAGCAGGTTAGTGCTGTGATTATCACGATTTTGACAGCGTTAGTACTCAGCGCTGATGTAAAGCCCGAAAATAATTTTTATACCAGCTTTTACACTGACATTTTGTCTTTCGAAACGTCACAATCTTAGGTGTTTTGGTGTTTTACCGGGTAGCGAATTTGCCGATTGAAAAAGTGTGCATAATTAAGAATTTTTAGGAAGTGAATTTTGGTGATTTTAAGCGGCTCGTCGTCTCCTTGAAAATTAACCAACAGAAGTATAATTGGCCTCAAAAGACTTGTAAACTCCTCAAAAATAAATTTCCAGGCTCAAACTGGAGTATCATTTTGATGGCGATTAACCAGAGCGAAGTTTATGATAAGGTATTAGTCACTGAATTTTGCGTGTTTTTGACCGAATGTGGGACCACAACGGATTTTTGATTTTTTAGCGGGTTTAAAAATATATTTCAAGAAAAAAATCACACCACGTTTCTAGGCTTACCATAGGCTATCTCTGGGAAGAATATGAAAAATTTTGATTTTTCATCATGTGCCACGACTGGCTCGGTCCTAGTGGACATTCCCTCTTAAAAGGTTAATTGGACAAGTCTTTTGGCTACAATGTACAGCAAGAAAGAAACTGAGAATCTGATGTACATACGATCTTATATCGCTACGATAAGAAAATAGTAGGCCTTAAAATTTTGGTTTAAAAGTCTGGCTGCCTGTTTTATGTTGAGGGTATTGTTATATTTTATATCTGTCTGTATTTCCAAAAACGTACCCGCAGATTTGAACACCTCGATTTAGGTAACTGGTGTTTTTTTTGTTTTTTGTTTTTACTTCCAGAAAAGGGAGGGGGGGATTCCTTAATAGTAGGAGCTTGTACAGCTGACCTAGCTTGAAATGTTAACTATTTTTTTTTATTTAGCCCAACCCACCCCGCCCCCTTTGCCCCTTATCCAATCGGCGTTAAGTTTTACCCAGGCTACACTCGGCTGAATATTAGTTCGCGCGGTATCTCGGAGGCGGCGTTGTTCAATTAGCTTTCTATAACTGCTGTCTAAAGGAAGTCTGCCGGAGGACATCATTAAGTCCAATGAAGGTGCAAGTCGAAGGATTTGATAGCAAGCGTCGTCCATTATCGTACATGAAGCCGTCCTGAGATGCATTAGACGCGGGACGTCATTTAGCCCCGTAATGGTAGTCCGTTTGGACCGTTGCATGTGGCGATAATGTTGTGCTTGCTTTAGACAGCAAAGAGCCTTAGCCACATCAATTTAGGGCTTGGACGTGCAATGGAGTAGACATTTATAGCTGCTGTTGGCGTTATTTGGCTTGAAGTTTGATGGGGCTAAGTCTCAGAAAGAATATCTTGTAGAGCGTGATGACGTCCTACCTTTCCCGCTCGTGGAAAACGAAGTACATCCGGGACATTG
>JAHPZR010053623.1:15000-20936 GCA_019787425.1 Platygyra sinensis | reverse complement strand
GGTGAACGAGACCAAACTCTGGTGAACGTGGGGAAACTATGGTGAACGGGAATAAATTATGGTGAACGAGGGCACACTAAGGTGAACGAGACCAAAACTATGGTGAACGAGGGTAAAACTGTGGTTATCGAATGCGATTTATATGGTGAGCGACGTTAAACTATCATGTCAATATCTCAAGAAATATCTCAAAATTCTAAATCGGAAAATAAGTACACCAAAAGAATTAAGTTAAAACAAAAATATGTGGTCGCTGTGTTGTGTTCTTGGGCAAGACACTTTACTCTCACAGCGCCTCTCTCCACCCAGGTGTATAAATGGGTACCGGCGAATTGTTGGGGAAAACCGAACAAATTGCGGGAGATGGACCAGCATCCCGTCCAGGGGAAGTAGAAATACTTCTAGCCGCTTTTTGCTACAGAAACTGGGATAAGCTCTGGCAGCTATGGGCCAATTGGCTCCAAGGCTTCACTTTTTTTTCTTTTAAGCCTAACCTAGCAAAGCCTGAAAAGGGGATGATCAATGGCAAATTTGCAAGAGGAAGGATTGAGAACCATTTAATCCTAAAATAAGTCAACCAATCTCTCAATATCTTAAAACAGTTCTAACAACACTGAAATTATTACTCTGAAAACAAGTTAACCAAAAGAAGTAAAATTGCTATGTGATCACTGTGACAGTAATACTTTTTGTATGAAAAGAAGGTCAACAAGCCAGCACCAGTGTCCGCCTGTTAATTTTCATAGTCCCGAGGGAGTACTCCCTTATAAGAGCTTAATGGGGACGTGCAGCCAGCCAGGGTATGTTTTTCGGGATTTTTGTCTTAAACAGGGTATCGAATTTGTCATTTTTTGTCTTAATCTGGGTTTCGGTTTATCAGTTTTTGTCTTAAATGGGATATCTTTTCTTAGATGATAAACGGCAAAATTTTTACAAGCTCTTGTAAATTATTATTGACTTCCGTTTACTTTGGCATTGATACCAGGCACATTAAATTTCCATTGAATACACAACAAGAAAGCCACACAATTTGTAACCGCAACTTTTAATCTATGTCCTAAACAGGGTACCAAAATGGGAATTCTGTCTTAAACAGGGTAGGAAAATCAACGATATTTGTCTTAAACAGGGTCAGGGTATGAGGGGCCGAGCCGCATCTCCTCACCCAGGAATATATCGAGTACCCCCCCCCCCGGGTTCATAGTCTACAAAGAAAACACACAAACAAGATTAGGCTCGAAAAGACGCCGCATTTAGCCCACTAACTTCTTCCATTGAGGCCTATCATTAGGTGCTCATTGAGATGCAAACAAGCAAAATACCACAATGACATCAGCTCAAGGCATTAAAACCAGCAACAAAAGCATAAAATCAAAAATAAACATACATGAATAAAATGTAGTGATCACGAGTGTGAGAATTGGCGATCAAAGGAGAAATTCAGCGTAAATTACGAGTCCAGTTAAATTGATGGCAGGGAATTTTGTCTCTTCGTTATATCTTCTTACATGTAATCTTAGAAAACAGTCCTAAGAAAGCACACACGCTGATTGGTTAAAAATCGTGCTTGTACAACTCGATGGAGACACAGAACTAGCGCTCGCTGTTGAAGTAGTGATGGCGCGAGCAAAGAGAATTTACATTTTGGTAATCAAAGTTAACAACGTTGTTTTCCTTTTCCTTGTCGTGTCGTACTCCGTGTTTCTATCGAGTTATAGAAACACTCGTGAAAGTTTGGGAGAATTCGAAAAAGCTGTGGAAAAAACTCGTCTGCGGCTTTTGTTCTCACAGCATTTCTCGTTCTCCCAAACTTCCTCTCGTGTTTCTATAACTTGATAGAAACACGGTACATGTTTTCTATTTCTTAAAGTACAACTGCATGTATTTGCTGCTTTATTAAACTTTAAACTTACCATACTCATAATTTTTGCCTTTTCATAGGGGAAACATATTCCCTGCTTGTTGTTCTCTTCTCAGGCTGTGCATTAAAAAATAATAATGATAATAATTAAAAAAAAAACATTACATGCAATGTTTTCCTCCCCTCAACAAAGACTGAAAGAGTTTCCTACATTTACATGTAATAGCGAAACCAGTAACACATAGTAAATAATGTCACTGTAATTACAAGGAAATGCCTCAAGTACATTGCACACTAGTGTCCAACTGGTTATCAGTAAATAATAATGAAAAGTAGACAATAGGCTTTTTGCATGATCTGGTCACATCATACGGAATAAATTATGCTGGGACACAAATACATGTAATGCAGTGGGACTTCCAAAAACAAAGGAACTTGTACTAGTCCGGCCCGACTTTCCTTTGTTCTGAAAGTCCCACTGCATTATTTGCGTCCCAGCATAATTTAAAACGTACCATGTGACCGGATTGTACAAAGGGCTTATTGAACAGTTCTGTGAAACCTCTCAAGCCTCTCTATGAAAATGAGGTTTGGGTTGACTTTGTCATGATAGGGATGCATGTGGGAGAGCTAACAGAGAATAGCAAGGTTTTGCCCAAAAATAAAGTTAACTTTAACTTGACTCTTCTGTTGCAGGGCTAGAAATTGCAATTGCTGCGCTTGCCACAATGTGACTAACTAATCTCCATTTGATTTCCACATGTGATCTCCACATGCCATGTTACAATGTACATGTAGCTGTGGTGACAATGAAATCATATTGACAGCTCAGATATATCCGAACTGCGCATACGCGTATTATACGCGCGTATTTTGTGTATACGCGTATGTCAATACGCGCACATACGCACGTATATACGCGCGTATATGTCCCTTTGTTATGCATTCCCATAAGTTTCTGCATATGAAGCATTGTTGGTCAAACAAGACGTATTTTATTTTTATGGGAATGGAAAATGCTTCAAAGCGAAATTTGCATATTGGTAAAACTTCATGCCGATGAATGAAAGCTATCATATTTCGAACTTTTAATCACTTCGTAAATTCACCGGCAAACTACCGTTTCTTTGACACTTGCTTGATCTTAAGTTACGGTAAATGGGAAGAAAATTGAAACAGTCGCTTTAAGTCCCTATTTTAACACGTGAACTTTATGTTTTTATAAGGAAAGATCTGTGTTTCGGTACGTGTCGGCAAGTTGTTTGCGAAATGTTTATCTAGCGTTCTTATTAAGATCGATCTCCTCGTCGAAAAATATACATCTCCGGTTATATTTGACACAGATCATTCATTTAAACGGTAAAATGCTCTTTGCTTTACGAAAAAATCGTTTATCAAAGTTTCTATGGTGTGCCTCTCACGTTTAGTTATTTTTTACTTCAAGGAAAAGTTCTGTTTTTCCGCACGTGTCGGCAACTCACTTCACTTGCGAGATGTTCATTGCCGAAGACCTTGTCAAAAATATTATATCTCCGGTTATATTTGGCACAAATCGTTCATTCAAACGGTAAAATGCTCCTTCTCAAACCAAATAAATGTTTATCAAAGTTTCTGTGGCGCGCTGCTCACACTTTTTTTATTTTCTGTGTTTCGGCAGTCGCGTCGGCGGCAGGTCTGTGACTTGTGTGATCTTTATTGTCTCAAGCGTTCCGAAGACCTTGTCGAAAAAATGATATCTCCGGTTATATTTGACACAAATCGTTCATTAAAACAGTAAAATGCTCTTTCTCAAACCAAATAAATGTTAATCAAAGTTTCTGTGGCGTGCTTCTCACACTGAGTTGTTTTTTACTTCAAGGAAAAGTTTTGTTTTCGGCAGTCGCGTCGGCAAGTCTGTGACTTGCGTGATGTTTATTTTCTCAAGCGTCCCGAAGACCTTGTCGAACAACCTCGTTCTCCGGTTATATTTGACACAAGTCGTTCATTCAAACGGTAAAATGCTCTTTCTTTAACCAAATAATTGTTTAGCAAGGTTTCTATGGCAGGCTGCTCAAGTTTAGTTATATTTTACTTCGAAAGTTCTGTATTTCGGCACACATCGGCAAGTCACTTGCGAGATGTTTAATAGTAAGCGTTCCGAAGACCCTGTCGAAAAAATATATCTCCGGTTCTGTTTGACACAAATCGTTCATTCAAATGGTAAAATACTCTTTCTCTAACGAAAGTTTCTACGATGCACCGCTCACATTTTGATATTTTTATCTTTCTTCAAGCAAAGTTGTGTGTTTATAATTTCGGCAGGCGTTTCCATGTTTCCAAGTCGCTTTCTTGTACCGTGTTTCCTTGTGTCGAAAAAATGTTTTCTTTCGGTTGTTCGCTCCATGAAGATGGGATTGTCGAAGTGTGTATCCCCAGTAAATTTTTGATTTAACGGCAAAATAATCTCCCGTTTAATAATATTCAGTCAGTTATAATTTTCTGTCAAAGTGCAAAAATAGTTTCAGTTAACATTTGCCAAGTCTAGTCTGAAGACATACGCGCGTATACTGTATACGCGTATTCAAAATAATGAAAACTCTTGTTTGCTCTGTAGCAAGAAAACAATGACCTGTTAAGCTGTGTTAAGAAAAGAAGAGACAAAAGGTTAGCTCATACATACTAATGAGGCATACGCGCATACACTGTATACGCGTATGTGCGTATATGCATACGCGTATACGCGTATTGGGCTGACGCGAATTACGCGTATATTTTGGTTCGGATATATCTGACTAAATTTTAGTTATTGAAAGTGGTCAACTGCTAGAAGGAACATGATTATCAATGGCAACACACCAACTCTTGCTCTTACAGTGAGGGCAGCTGTAACACAACTCCTCCCTCCCTCTAAGCATTTACCTACAATAAGTTGCCATGTACTGTACACTGCACATGCAATCCTAACAATAGTTAAATTAAACCCGTACAGTGTGTATTTGTTTACATTTGCTAAGTTTCCCTGATACTCTTCAGTGTATGGGAGCATTACATGAGTATAAAATTTGTCGAGTTGCTATGGCAGGATGGTACACTTGACCTCTCAAAATTCCATGACTTTCCATGACCTTTTGAAAAATTCCATTACCTAAGTTAAGCAATTGTCCTCCTGTAGTAGTGTCAAAACAACCATTTATTCAAACTGAAATTAAATTTCATTTTTGGACTCGTCAGTGAATTTTTTAACTTTGGATCTTATTGCTTTTCATTGATACAAAGCATACTGATTTTCCATGTTTTTTCCATGACCCATACATGTACCTAAATTTCAGGACTGGCCAGGCCTGGAAAATGATTTTAGAATATTCCATGACTTTCCAGGTTTTCCATGACCCATATGAACCCAGCATGCACACTGTTTAATCAGCTATTCTTAAAAGTACAGTATGTAGCTGTCAGTGTCAGACGGTCAGTGAAATGTATATAGACTGTCAGAAATATATTCACCTCAGGCCTACATGTACATGTATCATCTTTATTTTTTTCACTCATGCTTTCTTCAGTTCTCTGAGGAAGGATAATAACACATAAGAAAAGCAATCAAGTTTAAATTATCTATCTGTATCAGTCCAAGGGTTAAACAGTGAAGCTGCTTTTACATAAAAATGTAAAGCCTCTTTCACACTAGTGACATGACACCATAACAACACAGTCAAGAAAAAACACACTGTTATCAAACTGTTATGCCTGACTCAGCAAATATTGTTAATGTCAATATTATTGTTGTCATTGAAGAAACTGATTCAACAGTTCACCTGCATGCAGTCCACACATATCTGGACATGTTTTAATATGTTCATATGCATCCACCAAATCCGGGTATAAATCTGCTCTCTAAAGTGGAAAATAATAAATTCACAACGAGTCTGGTAACATGTGGATGGAAAATTTTTGAATCCTGAAAAAATTAGTTGTAGATTCAAAATATCTGGATACGTTGTGGACAGTGTCTTACATTTACATCACACAGGTTACATGAAGATATGATCACCTGGGATTACAACAGTGAGCTATAAAACATAATAGCATTTATACCAGC
>JAHPZR010053623.1:0-5000 GCA_019787425.1 Platygyra sinensis | reverse complement strand
AAATATGCAATGACACAACGCGCTTTCGACAGAACAACAATCTCTTGTGACCACACTTTCAAAATAAGCAAATATATCGGTGCCAGAAGAGAAAGCGACAATAAATTTGTAAAACAGTTCGAGAACCTGTTCATAGTACTGAATGAGAGACATGAAGTTATCGGCTGGCGCTTGACAAGAACGACGTCATTCGGAGATTGCGCTTTTACTGCCATTGTAAGCCAGATGAGAAAAACCATCGAGAGGACAGATAAACGCTAATTGCTTCGAGAAAGGGTAACGTACCTCGGAGTTGGAGACAATGCCGATGCAGACGTATTAAAGCTCCGTCAGCTTTTTGTATACAACGTCCAGAGTAATGATCATTACCAAGTGCTCTCTGGCATTCCTTCTTTTGACCTGAATGCCGAAATAGGGAGATTTAGAGAGCCAAAAACATTCTCCGGTGATATTGGGGATTTAGAAGTTTAAGTCTGTTCCGACTTTCTACAAGTACTAGTGCCAATTATTGTTGTATCAACGGCTCTCCATATGTTCCATTTATACCAGACGAAGCAGTGATCACCAAACCCATTTACATTTCCTTCAATCCATATGGACCAGGACACTACGACGGAACAACGGGTTGATGAAAGTAATGCAAGTAAGGTTTGCCAGCATTTGTGAGTGTGTTGAGTGAGGGTGTTTGTGAGTGTTTTGTAAGGGCTTGGAAACAGTAAGAAAAAGAAACTGGGCATCATCTTCTCTGCAACTACGAATGAGATATATTGAGGCAACATATAGCCGAGGGCAATTGAATATATACGTAATTTTCTAATATTCCCAAAAATGTTTGTATTCAACTCTTTGCATGGCCGGGCCTATAACTACATAAGTCGATATTGTTCCTCTGATATGATATATATTTATTTGCCTGGGTCAAATTTGATTTTTCAAGTGTCAAATGTGAGAATTCACTGCATGGTTAAGAATTTGAGGTGATCTTTCCTAGTTCCTGGAATATCGACAACGAACGCAACCAAGAAACTGGTATGTTCCTGTGGAAAAGCAACAAAGAAGGCCAAGAATTATGCGTACAAGACACTAACAGACGCAAACGTTGCCCTTGCATTGGTAGAGGTGTTTCCTGTTCCAGGGATTGCCGCTGCAAAGGGTGTCAAAACAAGCAAGCGAACCAAGAACCCAAAGAAGACCGCATCTCCTTGTCCTGTAAATGTGAAGTCGACAAAGTTAAAACTGATAAAGAGTATGTGGCATGCATCCACGGCAAACGGAAAACAAAGTGCCCATGTATGCGCAAAGAAACACAATGCGGGTCGCGTTGTTTGTGCAAGAATTGCGGCAATTGCGATTAAAGTTTTGTAAATTTGCAGAGTTCGACAGCAAGATCTCGCAAAAGAAAACGTGACCATCCTTCGCCATTCAAGAAGCAATGCAGTGCTGAGTTCCTAGCTTCAAAGGGAATACATCCTTCATGTGGGCCATGGACTACGCATGAAACCTGCCTGCTACTCTGTTGTGCTTCTCTAATAAGGGTTACAGCAGTCGAACCCTCCGTGCAAAATATAACATTGTTATATGACAACATTATCAACTCTGAAGTAAGCAGAAGGAAGTGTTACCCAATCAGGGAAAAAACACTAACCCAGGTTTCCAGAAAAACTTTCGCATCTTGCAGAGAAGCAGACTGTGTTGCATACCCTTGGAAATTCAGAATAATCGAGAAACACATTAGAAATAGTCTACTACGCAACAGTATTTAGTGGTATGCAGGCGACTTTCCTTCCCATACTTTCGGTAGGAGCGATGCGTGACGACCACTCCTGCGTGACTGACATACAACATGGTAACCAAGCAGTTGATATACTCTCTGGAAAACTGAAGCCATATTAGAATGGCACAAGAATCCTCCGTGCATGTGACAATTTTGTTTACGTGTGAACAGAGACCTCATAGGCAGATTTTCAGACAAGTCAGAAGTAAAAGATACCAAACTACCAGACATCGTGACATTATCGGAAAAATTCAGATGAAGAATGTAAGTGTAAATAAAGAAACGAGTTGTATAAGGTCAGTATTCAGGTAGTTACAAAATGAAACTTGAACCGCTTTCCGTCTTACAGACGGCAAAAAAACTTTGTGAAATTTTTAAAGTTTCAAATTTTAGCATTTCATAACCGCCAGTTCCGAAGGTATGTGATGCAGCATACGAAACATTAGTTACGTTCTTAGTTTTTTTTTTTCTAACCATGCGTTATCGAATTGTCGATGTGTCAAGTTTGTTGCAGCTGTTTGCATTTTACTTCTTCTAAAGTTGAAACGGCCAAGGAACAAGAGTGTTTATAAACTAACAGAATTGTTTACGTTTGCAATACAAGTCGAGTATTTCTAGTTAAAAAGACGTTTTGACGCATGAAAAATTGCACTTTAATTGTAGAGAAATGGTTAATGTTTTTGGTTAAAAGAATAAGGAGAATAATATATCCCGTTGAAACTTACGAATCTCTTAGACTTGTCATTGTGTTGACTTAAAATTTTTTTACTTAGGGTGCTGACCGCCACAAAAAAATCACGAAGGTAATGGTGCGAGAATGATATTTCGAAGAACATGGCACACATGCACCCATTGCCTGCGTTATTTTTTGACGGCTGTCAGGAGGACTAGCAATTCTAAAGACTAATATCATGAAGGATCTTTCACTGTTCTCGAGTAAATGTCTTCATAGAAAGACATACTACGCGAAGGGATTTTGAATTCGATAGGTAGGGGAACTTAATACTAATACCGTTTGGCACTACATTCTTTCGGGGGTTACACGTTTCGGAAGTAACACTGTAGCAGTATTTGCAAAAAATCACAGCGCAAAACGACATTGTTTCAGAATGGGTTTTAGCTAGAAGCAACTTCAATTTTGCGGTTATTAACCTCTCGCTCTTTCTCAAAAACACAAAACGAATGTCTCATTTGCATACAACAAGACAAGAAGGGTACACAAGCAGAGAAAAATATCTAAGGGCGAAACGAATTGTTTGCAACAACAACAACAACAGAAACAGATCTAGACTAAATGAGTGGCTTCTCCTGCGGGTTCCTTATGGCAACTATTTGTAGCTACGAAAATAGAAATGCTTACTTTTTTATTGAATACGCTCACGGATTTAACGTTAAATCCGTGAGCCCCAAAAGTGGAAACTACGCGTTACGCAGGATTTTAGTCATATCCTGCACATACTATTCTGTAGGTGTTTTTCGCTATTCACACCCTAGTTGGAACGTGATTTGTACTCTATAGATTAGGTATGAAATAAGTTCCTTTTATCCATGTTGTTCAAACTCCCTGACGAAGTCTGTGTGATCAGACGAAACCGGTCGGAATAAATAAAGTAATTTGACAAGATCTGTTGCTGTGTGCTGCTCACTAGTACTTGTTTAGAAAATTAAAAAAATTATGCAAGGGTGTACATGGGTATACAAGGGTGTACTTGGGTATACAAGGGTGTACAAGGGTATCATTGGTATACATGGGTATAGAAGGGTGTACATGGGTGTACATGGGTGTACATGGGTATACAAGGGTGTGCATGGGTATATATGGGTATACAAGGATCATGTTTACTATAGGTGGTGTCGGTCGACACTATCGGTCGATATATCGACCGACACTCGGCCGATATGGTAACCGAGTGTCGACCGCTACTCGGCCGACATATCGACCGGGACTCGACCGGGTGTCGGTCGAGCATCAGCCGATATATCGACGGAAGTGTGTGTCGACCGATATGGTTTTAGTCTCGTCGACACTCGGCCGATACCTTATCGATACTTTACCGATAGTCTGCCGATACCTCACCGATACTCGGTCGATACTCGGCCGACCAAGTGTCTGTCGAGTCTCGGTCGATATGTCAGTCGTGCCCGACACTCCACTGATGCTGCATCGATATTTTACTTTTAAGCGTCGATATAAAAAAAGTTTTATCAAGTTCTATAGTTGGGAGAACTTGCGGCTTGCTAGAACAAATTATTATTATTATTATTATGATTATTATTCAGTTACTTTATTAGCAGGCAGGTTCCGCATAGACGCGTCGCCGGGAAGAGTTTTCAATTAAATACAAGACAAGTATAACATTGAAATCTTTATTATGTATTTAGACTATTTGCCCTTCTTCAAAGAAGTACACCTAGTCTTATTTTTGAAGATAATCATTTTCAATTACAAGGAAACCAAAACGTAAAGTATATCTACCTTTACAAATTTCTAGCAAAGTTATCCCATGTAAATGATAAACATATTCTAGCTGAATTCGACATCACATTTTTACATCACGGACGGTCAGTCTTTTCCGAAGTTTGTTCTCCCATATTAATTTTCTCTTAATCTTCCTCACTCTTTAACGTTTATTTTCAGTTTATTATTTTTAATATTATTATAGTACTTGCTATCCAGTGTTTTCTACTTTAAAAAGAAATTAAAACTATTTCTTGTAGGTTCTTCTTCAGTTTGACAGAAAACTACGGGAAAATTACTTAAAATATCGTGATATGGCTGCTTTAAATTTAGTCTACCGACATTGATCTATAGCCTAGAACGATGGCTTTCGAGATCTCTCAAAATCATGGGTAGCCCAGGCGTAATGTCAGACTTTTTTCTAAAAAAAGAATGGCAATTCCGGACTGCACGTTCGACTTAATAAGAAACAATTAAATCATTAGTTAATGGTAATTCGAGCGATTTTAGTTCATTTACCCTCACAGCATATAAATGGTATTATTGAAAACTGGATCTTTGGGTAATGCAATTCGAGAGTTTTCATTGGCTTAGCCATCATGGTATATTTAACAATTAGACTACGGGCCCGAGTTTTCTACGAGCAGATAGTCAAACGAGGCACAGCCTCGGTTGACTATCGCTTTCATAGAAAACGATAGGACGAGTTAGTCCTAATGTTTTAGTATAAATTTACCGTAGTCTCCTCTCGCATAAAAAGCAAAAAAA
>JAHPZR010053621.1:7500-17500 GCA_019787425.1 Platygyra sinensis | reverse complement strand
TCTCTGAAACAACTAGCAGAAAGTTCGAATTCTGAAGCATCTAAGAATTAAAAAAGATACTATAAGAAAAAAGAACTTACTAATCGCATTTGAAGGAAACTTTCCTAGCAAGACTAGTAGTCTTGCTAGAAAAGCCACAACTAAGCAGTTTTCACTTTTTCATACATTTGTCTGTAAAACCGAGTCGCAATTTGCGTGGAAATTGAAAAATAATTGTACATTTCCTCGCCTCACAACGAATCTATTTTCTTCAAATTTGACGCCGAAAAAACCTCTTGCTGTCATCTTTCAGTTGTAACTCATAAAATACACAAGAATTAAGTAACTGTCGCTCAGCAGTATTGGGCATCAAACTTTTAACAGTTTCTCATACATTCTAGCGGCAGTTTTTACTGTGTTTGCTCCTAAGCAAGATGGTTTCAGAAACCGTAAAGATCTATTTTGGCTTCCCAACATACAGTATTTTTAATACTTCTTACTAACCGAGTTCGAGGTCCGTACTGTAAGTTACGGACCGAGTTTTTTCCCCTTCGATTTAGGGCCATAAATCGTAGGAGAAAAAAACGAGGATCCGTAACTTACGGTACGGATCGAGAAGACGAGGTTAGTAAGATATTTATTATATCTCTATATTGTGTGTCTGAAGGGTTCGGCAACGATTTCCATTCATGAGGAACGGCTTCAAATTTCTGAAGCAGGTCGAAAGCAAAACGCGACTCAATTTGAAATCGTTTTTTAGTCGTTAGCACGCTTTAGTACGCGATTGAGAGTAAAAGAAAGTTTTAAACTTTTATTTGCTATATAAGTTGAGAAAATTTGGCGATTAATCACGCAACAGTTTGGCAACAAAAAAGCTTTAAGTTTTTGCGTTCCGTGCAGGAGAGTACAGACAGCTAACATGACCAATCACAGGGCGCGTACTAACTTAGAGATATAATAATAAGAACAGAATTTGTCTTGACTACAAGAATAACTGATCATGTTCCAGCATGCTCACCATTAGACCGTGGGCAGCTTCACTTTGCTCGAAATTCCGTAGGAAAGATCGAACGCAGCAAGTGCAACAACGTCTACCGGTATACTACGAACTCACAACTTGGTCAGCTCCCAGTTGGCTTGATGGCTCAGTTTGTAAAGCATTGCACCGGTGTCGCAGAGGTGATGGGTTCAAAGCCCGTCCAGGCCTAATTTGTTTAGGTTTTTATTTCACAACTGCTTAAGTTGTGTGCGTAACTTCGATGACCAATCATATCTTCATATCATTTTCCGCAGCTGAAATATATGAACTTTCAATTATTCACTTGTATTCTTCACCTTGTACGGGTATATTGAGAGCTCACAACGTGGCCAGCTCCCAGTAGACTTGATAGCTCAGACAGTAGAACACTGCCAGTCCCGTTCAGGCCTGAATTTTATTTTATTTATTTTTTTTTTTTTTCAGGCTTTAATTTTACAACTGCTGAAGTTTTGTACATAACTGCGATGATCAATCATGCGTGTGAGCATAAAGTACAAAAGTCACGCTAACACGCTCACGACCACTCACTTCTTTTGCTTTCTTTTTAGCGTTCCTTCCACCGATTTTCGAGCAAAATAGAGACTAATAGCAGTCTAATTCCCCACCTGCACTCTAGCTCAAGACGCTAATGGTCCAATTTTTTTTAGCCTGCAGAACTGGCGGATTAGCGCCACCTCCTTCCCAAGGCCTTTAAGGGAAAAGGCTGGGCGCCTGGCCCTGGGAACGAGGTTGGGATTAGCGGAGCAGAGCACCAAGCAATTCAATTCAAATTCAATTTTTGTTTGTTTCCACTTTATATTTAAAAAGTACAGTCAGTCTCCAACCACAAATAGCAAAGGCTAATCGCGGTGGGCGGAGCAACACACAGTCCGTGGTTAAAATGTTAATTACTAGGCTACAACAATATACCTTAAATACGATATTAAATTAAAGGAACAAAAGAAAAGAAAAACAAGATGACACGAAAACGAAAACAGGAGGATATGAAGTTTAAGAAGGTCTAACAAAAACTATTCAAAAATTTGCAATTTTATACGGAAGAATAAGCGTTTCAACATAATCATCCTCAGCCTCCATTATGATATACGATATACGAACGTGATATACGTTAGTCAAAACAAAGTCACGCTCCGAGCTTGTGTATCGCGTTTCGTGCTCTGCTCCGCGAATTTCCGGTTCGGTGGATTATGCGAAGTGCGGAGTGCGGGGTGTGGAAAATGAGGAGTGTGGAAAACGCGGAGTGTGGAAAATGCGGAGTGTGGAAAATGAGGAATGTGGAAAATGCGGAGTGTGGAAAATCGGGAGTGTGAAAAATGAGGAGTGTGGAAAATGCGGAGTGTGGAAAATTCGGAGTGTGGAAAATGCGTAGAAAATTTCAATTTTCCATTTTAATTTCCATTCCCATGCGGGAAAAACATTGTGGAAGAACAACTGGGATGTTAACCGGAAAACCTTTACGTACGTGTGGTGTCACCTACGTGTCATAGCTGACGAAATTTTTTACTAATCATGTCACCGCATCCGTAGTGATTACACCATCCCGTTTTTAAAGACTGTAGATCGATTGTTAGTATCGTGAATTCACAATAATGCTAAGCGCATTGATTTCAATCTTTCATTTACCCATTCGTTACTGTTCTTTAGAGTTACCAAAAATTTTTTTTCGATTTAGCAATGAAAATGTAAGGATGCATTACGTTTTTAAATACTATAGATCGATTGTTAATATCGTAAATTCACAATAATGCTAAGCGCATTGATTTCTATCTGTTATTTATCTATTCGTTAGTGTTCATTAAAGCTACCAAAAAATATTTTTTCGATTTAGCCATGAAAATGTAAGGAATCATCCAGTTTTTAGACTATAGATTTATTGTTAATATTGTGAATTCACAATAATGCATTGATTTCTATCTTTTAATTATCTATTCGTTAGTGTTTTTTAAAGCTACTAAAAATATTATTCGATTTAGCCATGAAAATGTAAGGATAATGCTATGCTATTGATTTTTGTTAATTTAAACGCATGTGTCACGATATAATAAAACACCCTTTCAATTAGAATATAAAGGAATTAGAGGAGCAGTGCCACGAGAAGTTTGCTGTTTTAGGTCACTTCTGTGCTAAAATCACTACTTTGGGGCTTTAATCATAAGCAAAATGCTTCTGTAAAGCTACGACTAAGATGTCAAATGAATTTTATCAGAGAGGGCTAACCACAATAAATTCCTTGAGGATTTTTGGAACAAGTAGTATCAAAGCTCGAAAAAAATTAGCCAATTTTTTCGAGTTTCAATCCATTTCCATCCATGCCATCCGTAGCGACAGGTGACGGGAAACAGTTTCAGTACCTTTAAATAGTCTTCAATAACAAACCTAGATCATTACTAGTTTTGGGATTCAATTGATGCGAAGACACCTTCTAGTTTTGCCAAATAGTGTGACTATGCCCTTAAAAGATTATTAATGAAAAAAACTTCCACACTCCGCATTTTCCACACTCCGCATTTTCCACACTCCGCACACACTCCGCACACACTCCCCATTTTCCACACTCCTCATTTTCCACACTCCACATTTTCTACACTCCGCATTTTCTACACTCCGCACTCCGCACTCCGCACTCCGCACTCCGCACTCCGCACTCCGCACTCCGCACTCCGCACTCCGCACTCCGCACTCCACATAATCCACCGAACCCGAATTTCCTCCCGTTCCCGTCAGCAGGCCAAATTTAAACTGACCCCCTCTCCCACCCTATCTACCCGAATCCCGTGCGAGGAATGGGATCGAAGTCTGTTGTCATAGTAACTAAATTAGGTCCCGGCAAAAATTTCCAAGATGGCCTCTCGCAGTGAAAGTCAGGAGAGCGGTGTGAACGAAGATTTGGACGCTGAAAATGTCGTTAAAGTAGACGAACCTGTGGGTAACTTGTCTAAGTACTATGCTCTACCACCGGGTTATTCAGAAACGCCGAAAAAGGGACATCTGATGTTCGATGCGTGTTTTGAAAGTGGAAATCTCGGTAGAGTTGACTACATCACCGAATTCGAGTATGATTTGTTTATTCGCCCGGACACCTGCAATCCTCGCTTCCGAGTTTGGTTTAATTTCACAGTGGAGAACACAGCGCCTTATCAACGTGTCATATTCAACATCGTGAACTTCAGCAAGACGAAAAGCTTGTATCGTGAGGGGATGACTCCACTTGTGAAATCCACCAGTCGAACAAAATGGCAAAGGATTCCAGCTAAGAACTGCTTTTACTATCGCTGCCCTGATCACAGAAAAAACTATGTCCTGTCGTTCGCGTTTGCCTTCGATAATGACGCTGATGTTTATCAGTTCGCGTACTGTTTCCCTTACACGTATTCACGTCTGGAAAACTTCCTTGATGGACTGGACAAAAAAAACCTGCAATGTTACAAGCGGGAGTTGCTTTGTTTGACTGTGCAGCAGCGGAGAGTTGAATTGCTAACAATCACTTCACCGGAAAACATGAAAGATGATCTCAAAAGGAGGGTAATTTTTATAACTGCCAGAATTCATCCAGGTAAGACAGTATTATTTTATTATGTCATGATGAGTGAACTTGGTTACCTCTACTGCTGTAATGGGAAGATTTTATTTTGGTCTCAAACCCTTTTTGTTTATAAGTGAAGTGGAGTTGAGGGTTATTGACAGCTTGAGAGAAACTGAAAAATAAGAGGAAACAATGGCCTGTAGGTTGTGCTCTACAACACAACCTTAGGGCCTGATTACATGGCTAATTTCAGCAAAGCTTCTGAAACAAATCCTCTTAAAATCAAATTGTGGAATACATGGAGAGGGATTCAGCCCGGGCTGAAAATCCTAGCCCAGTTATTTCAAACCGGGCAAGGATTTTCAGCCCTACTTAACAAGCCCGAAAATCTGAAAAAATCTCATGTAATGATTACATGAGATTACTAATCGAAACGGAATTTCAGCCCGGGCTGAAAAGCAGGAAACAATATGGCTGCCGTGAGGAAGCAGAAGCAATTTCAGTTGAGTTAAGGTGATAAAATAGAGAATCTTATTCATTGTCTCTCTAATTTCAAAGCTCAGATGGAGTATGAGAGCATCGACTTCAATGCAGATAAGGTTAAACAGTACGAGGCTCTCAGAAAAGCCATGAACTGCAATGTAGGCGAGCTTGAAGATTTCTTCTCTTTCTTTGCAAATACGTCTTTCTAGCTGTGAGATATGTAGCCAAAGACAGGTTTCACTTCAGTTACATCATCTTGTAGGCTGTTACAATCCCAAAAAGTTGAAATTGAGTGCAAACTGCGAGAGAAGCAATGCGCCTATTTGCACAATTTGTTTTCTTTGTGCCATTTTAATTCTCCTGAGACTCTTTGCACGCAATTTCATATTTGGCGCCGAGGCTAATATTTCAGCCCGGGCTGCAGTTTGTCATGTAATTGTAACAAACTGTTTCAGTCCAGTTAGCCCGGGGTTGAAATTTCAGCCTGGGCTGAAATTTGCCATGTAATTAGGGGTGATGGATAAAACACTGACCCCCAGTCCATGGACTACCCCAATGGACTACCTAAATGGACTACACTAAAATGGACTACCCCTAAAAATAATATACCAAATGAGTACCATGCAAAGTTGTAAGATGCTACACCTTGCTTTTCTTTGTTCTGGAACCACAGAACACAAAATAGACAAGTAGATTCTTCCTTGGATAATATTAATACATGTATGACTTAAGTTGGCCAAGTTATGTGTATTGTTTACAATGTTCCAGCCTCAGGATAGCCTGACAGTTTATAACTCATTATTCTGATGTCTACAATCAAATAATGTCTTTTAGTGATCTGCAACATACAAAGCTAGAACCAGTTCTAATATTGCAGCACCCACCCTAGTTTACAGTTGAAATTACTGTAAGGACCAAAAGACCAAATTTCCCCTTCTCCTTTTGAATATCCCTTGGACCTGCCACTGCAAGTGGCTTAAATTCCACTAAATTATTTTACACCAGTGTTTTGTCTAATGCATTGTAATCAGGCCCTAAGGTTGTGTTGTAGAGCACAACCTACAGGCCATTGTTTCCTCTTATTTTTCAGTTTCTCTCAAGCTGTCAATAACCCTCAACTCCACTTCACTTATAAACAAAAAGGGTTTGAGACCAAAATAAAATCTTCCCATTACAGCAGTAGAGGTAACCAAGTTCACTCATCATGACATAATAAAATAATACTGTCTTACCTGGATGAATTCTGGCAGTTATAAAAATTACCCTCCTTTTGAGATCATCTTTCATGTTTTCCGGTGAAGTGATTGTTAGCAATTCAACTCTCCGCTGCTGCACAGTCAAACAAAGCAACTCCCGCTTGTAACATTGCAGGTTTTTTTTGTCCAGTCCATCAAGGAAGTTTTCCAGACGTGAATACGTGTAAGGGAAACAGTACGCGAACTGATAAACATCAGCGTCATTATCGAAGGCAAACGCGAACGACAGGACATAGTTTTTTCTGTGATCAGGGCAGCGATAGTAAAAGCAGTTCTTAGCTGGAATCCTTTGCCATTTTGTTCGACTGGTGGATTTCACAAGTGGAGTCATCCCCTCACGATACAAGCTTTTCGTCTTGCTGAAGTTCACGATGTTGAATATGACACGTTGATAAGGCGCTGTGTTCTCCACTGTGAAATTAAACCAAACTCGGAAGCGAGGATTGCAGGTGTCCGGGCGAATAAACAAATCATACTCGAATTCGGTGATGTAGTCAACTCTACCGAGATTTCCACTTTCAAAACACGCATCGAACATCAGATGTCCCTTTTTCGGCGTTTCTGAATAACCCGGTGGTAGAGCATAGTACTTAGACAAGTTACCCACAGGTTCGTCTACTTTAACGACATTTTCAGCGTCCAAATCTTCGTTCACACCGCTCTCCTGACTTTCACTGCGAGAGGCCATCTTGGAAATTTTTGCCGGGACCTAATTTAGTTACTATGACAACAGACTTCGATCCCATTCCTCGCACGGGATTCGGGTAGATAGGGTGGGAGAGGGGGTCAGTTTAAATTTGGCCTGCTGACGGGAACGGGAGGAAATTCGGGTTCGGTGGATTATGTGGAGTGCGGAGTGCGGAGTGCGGAGTGCGGAGTGCGGAGTGCGGAGTGCGGAGTGCGGAGTGCGGAGTGCGGAGTGCGGAGTGTAGAAAATGCGGAGTGTAGAAAATGTGGAGTGTGGAAAATGAGGAGTGTGGAAAATGGGGAGTGTGTGCGGAGTGTGTGCGGAGTGTGGAAAATGCGGAGTGTGGAAAATGCGGAGTGTG
The DNA here is from genome assembly GCA_019787425.1 of Platygyra sinensis. Classification (NCBI taxonomy): domain Eukaryota; kingdom Metazoa; phylum Cnidaria; class Anthozoa; order Scleractinia; family Merulinidae; genus Platygyra; species Platygyra sinensis. The sequence continues at coordinate 10,171 of JAHPZR010053621.1, read as the reverse complement.
GAAGTTTTTTTCATTAATAATCTTTTAAGGGCATAGTCACACTATTTGGCAAAACTAGAAGGTGTCTTCGCATCAATTGAATCCCAAAACTAGTAATGATCTAGGTTTGTTATTGAAGACTATTTAAAGGTACTGAAACTGTTTCCCGTCACCTGTCGCTACGGATGGCATGGATGGAAATGGATTGAAACTCGAAAAAATTGGCTAATTTTTTTCGAGCTTTGATACTACTTGTTCCAAAAATCCTCAAGGAATTTATTGTGGTTAGCCCTCTCTGATAAAATTCATTTGACATCTTAGTCGTAGCTTTACAGAAGCATTTTGCTTATGATTAAAGCCCCAAAGTAGTGATTTTAGCACAGAAGTGACCTAAAACAGCAAACTTCTCGTGGCACTGCTCCTCTAATTCCTTTATATTCTAATTGAAAGGGTGTTTTATTATATCGTGACACATGCGTTTAAATTAACAAAAATCAATAGCATAGCATTATCCTTACATTTTCATGGCTAAATCGAATAATATTTTTAGTAGCTTTAAAAAACACTAACGAATAGATAATTAAAAGATAGAAATCAATGCATTATTGTGAATTCACAATATTAACAATAAATCTATAGTCTAAAAACTGGATGATTCCTTACATTTTCATGGCTAAATCGAAAAAATATTTTTTGGTAGCTTTAATGAACACTAACGAATAGATAAATAACAGATAGAAATCAATGCGCTTAGCATTATTGTGAATTTACGATATTAACAATCGATCTATAGTATTTAAAAACGTAATGCATCCTTACATTTTCATTGCTAAATCGAAAAAAAATTTTTGGTAACTCTAAAGAACAGTAACGAATGGGTAAATGAAAGATTGAAATCAATGCGCTTAGCATTATTGTGAATTCACGATACTAACAATCGATCTACAGTCTTTAAAAACGGGATGGTGTAATCACTACGGATGCGGTGACATGATTAGTAAAAAATTTCGTCAGCTATGACACGTAGGTGACACCACACGTACGTAAAGGTTTTCCGGTTAACATCCCAGTTGTTCTTCCACAATGTTTTTCCCGCATGGGAATGGAAATTAAAATGGAAAATTGAAATTTTCTACGCATTTTCCACACTCCGAATTTTCCACACTCCGCATTTTCCACACTCCTCATTTTTCACACTCCCGATTTTCCACACTCCGCATTTTCCACATTCCTCATTTTCCACACTCCGCATTTTCCACACTCCGCGTTTTCCACACTCCTCATTTTCCACACCCCGCACTCCGCACTTCGCATAATCCACCGAACCGGAAATTCGCGGAGCAGAGCACGAAACGCGATACACAAGCTCGGAGCGTGACTTTGTTTTGACTAACGTATATCACGTTCGTATATCGTATATCATAATGGAGGCTGAGGATGATTATGTTGAAACGCTTATTCTTCCGTATAAAATTGCAAATTTTTGAATAGTTTTTGTTAGACCTTCTTAAACTTCATATCCTCCTGTTTTCGTTTTCGTGTCATCTTGTTTTTCTTTTCTTTTGTTCCTTTAATTTAATATCGTATTTAAGGTATATTGTTGTAGCCTAGTAATTAACATTTTAACCACGGACTGTGTGTTGCTCCGCCCACCGCGATTAGCCTTTGCTATTTGTGGTTGGAGACTGACTGTACTTTTTAAATATAAAGTGGAAACAAACAAAAATTGAATTTGAATTGAATTGCTTGGTGCTCTGCTCCGCTAATCCCAACCTCGTTCCCAGGGCCAGGCGCCCAGCCTTTTCCCTTAAAGGCCTTGGGAAGGAGGTGGCGCTAATCCGCCAGTTCTGCAGGCTAAAAAAAATTGGACCATTAGCGTCTTGAGCTAGAGTGCAGGTGGGGAATTAGACTGCTATTAGTCTCTATTTTGCTCGAAAATCGGTGGAAGGAACGCTAAAAAGAAAGCAAAAGAAGTGAGTGGTCGTGAGCGTGTTAGCGTGACTTTTGTACTTTATGCTCACACGCATGATTGATCATCGCAGTTATGTACAAAACTTCAGCAGTTGTAAAATTAAAGCCTGAAAAAAAAAAAAAATAAATAAAATAAAATTCAGGCCTGAACGGGACTGGCAGTGTTCTACTGTCTGAGCTATCAAGTCTACTGGGAGCTGGCCACGTTGTGAGCTCTCAATATACCCGTACAAGGTGAAGAATACAAGTGAATAATTGAAAGTTCATATATTTCAGCTGCGGAAAATGATATGAAGATATGATTGGTCATCGAAGTTACGCACACAACTTAAGCAGTTGTGAAATAAAAACCTAAACAAATTAGGCCTGGACGGGCTTTGAACCCATCACCTCTGCGACACCGGTGCAATGCTTTACAAACTGAGCCATCAAGCCAACTGGGAGCTGACCAAGTTGTGAGTTCGTAGTATACCGGTAGACGTTGTTGCACTTGCTGCGTTCGATCTTTCCTACGGAATTTCGAGCAAAGTGAAGCTGCCCACGGTCTAATGGTGAGCATGCTGGAACATGATCAGTTATTCTTGTAGTCAAGACAAATTCTGTTCTTATTATTATATCTCTAAGTTAGTACGCGCCCTGTGATTGGTCATGTTAGCTGTCTGTACTCTCCTGCACGGAACGCAAAAACTTAAAGCTTTTTTGTTGCCAAACTGTTGCGTGA
>JAHPZR010053620.1:0-10000 GCA_019787425.1 Platygyra sinensis | reverse complement strand
AATGGCTTGCTGAGCTCCTTCCATGTCTATGGCGTGATCTTTTCTGCTCACAGCTTCAAGCTACAGTGAAAATGAGGAAGATATTGTAAATAAACTTGAAACGGGAAACTGCAAAGCCAATAATTTTGTTCAATTGAGTGTCGAAACATCCATCTTGCACCCTAAAAAGATCCAGAGTAATCCAGATCTTCATTGTTCAAACTTCGCACCACCTGACTCAATCAACCAATCACTGATCAATCAATCACGATTGGTCACGTGTGTTTTCCCGCGAATTTTTTCTTGTAGCGAACTTTCAGCTACATTTGCTGTGAGTCCTCATATTCTTGGAAAGGCTTTAAATATTTGATCTCCCTCGGGAGACTGATGAACATTTTTCCTCCATCAAATCCAGAAATTCCTAAATATTCAGATAATTAACACTCGTATTCATATATATAAATACATATAAATTTCATATCTTGTAGTTTTTAAAGTAATTTTAGCTATAGGTAATTTAGGTGTCCCCAATTAGCGTACGTTGTACGCTAGAGATTTCGACACGTAAATAAAGTTCTTATCTTATCTTATCTTATCTTATATCTTTTTTGTGTACATTATCGGTGATTTATTTTGGAATATGTGCTATTATTTAATATGAAAGGAATCAAGGGAACCAATTTTATCTTGAAAAATATCTTGAAGCAAAAACAGGACACTTACCGCATTCAACATCTCCTCTTCGTCCACGTCAAAAGACTTTAAAAGAAAAAAGTAAGGTTATCATGCAATGATAAACTACATTGCCTTTTACAGGGTTTTATGTACTGCATTTTGCGTCCGGCTTTACTTTGGTGCTGAATATATACAGCCCCTGAGGGTACAACCAGAAACAATTGGATGGGGGTGTACCGCTCTCTTCCTAAAACCCTTACCCTATTGTAGACTAAAATCTGCGATTTCCCCTTCCCTAAGAATAACCTGACCAAATATTCTATTCCCTAGTTTTAGACCTGCTTCAGACCTGCCTTATAATTAGTTCCCTAGCTCACGCCAATGTTAAAAGCATTGTGAAGGGCTTTTATTGATGGTCTTATCAATGATGAAAATGTAGCTTCTCCCACGAAAAAAACATACACTATTCAAGACGTGAGTGTAAAAAAAAGTACCTTATTTTAGACCAAAATAATCAAAATCGATACCCCTTTTCTGACCAAAACGGCGAAAAACCCTACTGACTCTTTGGGGCCACACATACTTTAGTATGTAGCCCATACTAGGACTGAAGTACTTCTCTCGAGAAAAACAGATAGTAACATTGGGACAGCAGAAGGAATTAAAGGCGATCCGAGCCCAGCTGAATGAGAATATCTTGGCTGACACTGCAAAAGGATGTTGTCGGTACAGTGCTCGGTGACAACACTCTTAGTAAGATATTTTGAATAAAAAAAGAGAAAGTAAAGATGGCTACTTACATCTTGTAATGAATTCAGCAGCTGAAATAGATAATATAAAACGAACAGTTAACTATTATTGCCTTTTACGGTTATTAAAAGAGTTTCTGTTTGGTAATTAAAGCTAATAAGTGAGAGTTGAAGCAACCGATAACACTAACGAACGCAAATGACCCACGAACAACGAATGATTGAGGTAAGAAGGTCGTTTATTTGGATTCAACTTATGATGTTTGATTAACAATTTTATGTTTAACAAATCTATTTATTCTATTTATTTATTCAATGAGTATTTCATCATCATAATAATAATAACAACAACAACAACAATAATGATAATGATAATGATAATGATATTGATATTGATATTGATAATGATAATGATAATGATAATGATAATGATAATGATAATGATAATGATAATGATAACGATTGTGATAGTAATAATAGTACTTTATGCGCACACAATTTTTGCTCGAGGCGCTTTACAAAACTACCCCTAAAAACCGTTGTTTATCAGTCGATAGTATTGCATCCAACCTTCCCATCACGCTCCACGCGTATGTCGCGCTGATTTTTTTGTCACTTTCATAGTTTCATAGCAGTTTCATAGTAGTAATTTTTCTTGGACATTTCTGTCCAAGCGGGAAAGGTGCAGTGAGGTTATCCCTATGTGAAGCACCAACCCTTGTGACAAGGTCAGACCACAACACCGGGAACTACGTGCCCTACTCTTTTCGATAAGTGTGTGGGTTCTTCAACGTCCCCTACTATAACCATGTAACACTGAAGATGCAGGAGACGGGGCCTACGGTTTATAGTCCTTATCCGAGAAGACTTGAACATCTAACCATTTGCAGATTTAATTACAAAGGCAGCACATTCTCCTGAATTATTTTAAAACCTAGAGTGTTGGCCAGTCCGGGGCTTGAACCCTCGACCTCCCTTGGTATACTTAACAATTATTCCACGAACACTCGTTCGATATGGGCAGGCTATAATAACCTCATACCCAACGAGCGCGAGTGGAATAATTAAAAACGGCCCCTAAACATAGAATGCAAAACTAAAATTCGTGTACACTTGCCATATTTTTTTAAGCATGATATAATGGTTTATAACCCATGATGGCTAAGCCAATGAAAATTCTCGAACTGCATTATCCAATGATCCAGTTTTCAAAAAGACCTATGCGCACTCACCAAGAGGATCATGGGAATATACCGCGAAAATACAAGTGACTCATGAGATTTTCCAAGGTAAATCACGAGAACGTGTTACACAACTAGTTTATTTTATTTATTTATTCCATTTACACTGCGATTACAACATAATAATAAGAATAGGAAAAAAAAGAAAATAGCAATATTACATTGATAACAATCAAAATACATAATAATGCAGTGGGGAAGACTAGAAGGGAACTAACGAACCATACGTGCTAGTCTACCCATTAAAAAAAAAAAAAAATTAATCAAGGTATGCTACAAACAATATCATACATACCTCTTCTCTTTCACGACACAAAGATTTGTAATCACTCAACAGGCCTTCCATGGCAATCTGCGAGGAAGAAAAATAATTGTGTTAGTTTCTCAAGATAAAATTATTTCATCAACAGACAATTAAAAGTGTTTTCCTTGAGAACATCGCCAGCAGTTTTCATGCTAGCTGCATAAGCTTGCATAGGCACACGTTTTGTGGTAGAAAGCATGGCTAGCCCGCACCAAGCAAAAATCCGTCAAGTCACGCATCAATCCGTCACGCGTCATTTTACTGAACAGAAGAAAGAAGTAAAGTAGTTGCAAAATTGTTGGTATAGAGCTAAGTAGAAATGGCCTTAATCTAATAAAATGCTGGAAAGAGAAAAAGTGTTGTTCTTCACCTGCCCACCGAGGTGTTCCTGCATTGCAGCATAGCCCTGCAGAACAGAAAAACAGAAAAGATCACATCACTTCAATGGAGATTTGCATCTAAGCTGTGTGGTGTTCTTATGTAACGCCAGCCGGATTCTGGGCAGTGTGCGATACCTAGTAAAACCGTGCGTTCCAATTTGTTCTACCTTTAACTTGGCCCAATGCGAGTGAATGAATATATTGATTGGAACTCCCAAATTTAATGACTGAGCCTTGGCTAGTCCTTGAAATGGGATGATAATATCGGTTGAAATCTAAAGTTATTTTCAGATCACTCCCGGTGGACGGGAAATCTTAGGAAGGTCTTTGGATGGCTAACCCAGTTTTTTGTCATATTTATATTCCATGCACGCGGTATTGCACGCAATGTTCATCCTCTGTGCAAAGAGCCTGCTAACATTTCGTACCATTTATAAAAATACTCGTTACTCAGTGGGATTACCTAAAAAACAAGGACTATATGAGGGACTGACTCCCGACGGGAACTCCCATATATAAACGCTGGGGATGTTCATCGGAAACTTTGAAAAGGACCCCCAAGAAAAACCAACATCCTACTTTGAAGGCATGGCTTGAGTTTTTTTCATTCTTAAGAGGTACTAATTCTAAAACAACACATCTCCTGTTATATGTTTTTAGAAGGTACCCCAAAAGCTTCCACTGTGAACTCCCTGAGTGATACCAAAATGGTCTGTTGTCACGAAGCTCTCTAGAACCTCTAATTTCATTGGATCTTGTTGGCACGAAGCTCTATTGTTTTAGGGCTAGGGTCCATTGTTACCATTGTTTGTATATAATTTTCTCAACCAATCCTGTGAGACGTTCCGAAGAGCTTCGTGGCGGCCCAAAATGGTAGGACGGGCAGGTCACGAGTTCCCCTAGGGAATTGACTAAGCTTTGAACGCAGTGAAATAATCAACAACAAATAAATGATGACAATTAGTTTACTTACAACAACAACAACAACAACAACAAGATTTATTTGAACTGTAACATTAACTAAATAACTAATTGAACAAGAAATAAATTAAAAATACATACAGTTGCTGGTCACCCAAAATAACTAAAGAGCTAAACTAGTTGGGTGACCACCATTTCTTACCTGTTGATCCTTGTCATCGTACAGTGATTCATACTCGGTCAACAACTGAAATCATATGGAAGTATTGAACAAGCCTTTCAATTAAACGTAAAAAAAGATACTGAGCCGAAAGTCAAAATCTCAAAGGCACTGTGTTACAGTTTGCCCGTTTTGAAAAGTTTAGCCTAAACTTTTTCAAGTTCGCCGTTTGTAATCCGTGTTAATCTCCCCCATCCTTAACCATCCCTGTACCTTTATGGTTTATTATCATCTCTTTGGTGTTTTCCACCTTAGTAAACTACTATGTTCCGGTTTCCTTCAATTAAAAGGTAATTTTGTACCAATAAAGAATATCAAAATGCCGTGTCTGAGCATTTCTTTTATCTAATACAACATCCTATGTCAAAGAATCAGTTGTATTCCGTTCACCTTTGTTATTCGATCAGTGATGCCGCTGAATTCTTGACCAATGTAGTTAGGATTCTGTTCGCCGATTCCCACTGCATGTACAGTTACTGGAAGATTCTCGCTAATACTAACAGCTTCAGCTTTGTCTTCATCGCTTTCCCCGGTTGAGAAGAGATCTCTTCTCCAGCTTGCCTCATATTCGGATTCCTTGGGTTCTTTTAACAAAGACACCGCCTGAAAGTCTAACCCTTTGGCTGGAGCCTTCCCTTTCTTTCGCCTTCCGTGCTTTTGCATAGCATACTCGTATCTTCTTGCCATGATCGGCGACTAGAAGGCTTTTCACAACTTAAAACACTTCTAAAACCCTGCTAGAATAATGCGAATCATGGCACAAAATCCCTTCCGATTCAGAAGAGGGATTTTCTTGATAAAAACTACATAGCAGGAATGTGTGGCAACATTCTTGATTTTGGCGCGCGGAATTCCATCTTGTGAATTGATTATTAGACTGCAATTATGCATTACATTTATGACGTACGTTTCGTAGATTTGAAGTCATAATTTATCCTGGGGTTTTCTTTCATCCAAAAAATAGGCCACTGGTTTTTGCACCTCCAGTAAGCTTGATATGGAAGTTAATTCATTGAAATTTATTTTACGGGATAGCTTATTATTTTATTGCATTGGAAAAGATTTCCCGCGTTAACTTTCATTTAATTTGCGATCAGCGTTCCTTCTTTCGATTCTGAAAACTGAAAAGTTATGATGACTAAATAGATGAATGTTAATTTTAACAACTGGGGGTAAATTTTTCACTAGTAAGAAACACGAGGAACTGCAACGGCAGTCCAACAGGTTTTACAACTGAATCCAGTAAATAAAGGAGATTTTCTCGCTCGCAGTTCTTGATCCGGGAGCGGGGACAGAGACAGAAACATTTCCTCGAGTAGGCAACTGAATGGGCAATAAATATTGCCCGGATGAGTGAGCCCACTGTATCAGACCACCGCCTGGTCGCTCAGCAATCCAGCAAGAACAAGAGATTGCGAAGAGCTTCATGTGATGAATATGGATGAGAAATGATATGAAAAAAATGGGAATAACTATGTGAAGGAGAGAATTGTACCCTGCGAGACAGAGGTTCCTTGCTCTTTCTTCTCGGTGAGAACCGAGAAGAAAGAACAACGAACCTCTGTGTCGCAGGGTAAGAGAAAAGAGAATTGTGGCCTCATCTTTATACTTTACATCTTTATAATAAGAATTGGGAAGGGGGCTAGAATTTTTAGCGGAAAACACTTTGGGGAGATTCAGTTTTGAAACACTGCACTTTCTTAACCCCACCCACCCACTCCCCCTGGGCCCGGTTGTTCGAAACTGCTTAACTTTAACCCAGGATTAAACAGTAACTGAAGCATTATTTTTTCTCGTTTAAAAATGTCTTTTGCCTCTGCCGTTTGGTGTAGTTTGAGATTACTATAGCTCAAAACTGAGGGCAAACAATATAAACAGAACACCTCACCAAAAAGTTACAAAACTAAATTAAAATTCTCGCTAACCCTGGGTTAGCTTAATCAAGCCTCGAACAACCCGGCCCCGGAACATAATAAACGATCGGTGCCTACCTCAGTTTAAAGACAAGTTTTATTACGAGGCTAATCGTTCTCAGGCTAGGGGGGGGGGGGGCAAACTGAGTGAGCTAAACGATGGAGTTGGACACTGAAAGCTTTAACTGTCCCGGACAGACATGATTCTATCCCCCAGCATGGCTCACACACTCTCTCCTGACAGCTTGTTCTAAAACCAACGTCCACCGAATCTCCTCGCAAAAAACTATTAGAGGATGATAGATGCTACTGTCAGCAACTTACACGAAAGGAAATAAAAAAGCCTGAAATTCAGTCTTCAAATGGGCGTTTTGGCTTCAAAAAAAATTCTTTTTAACCTTTAACAAAGTGGACTGGACTTGCACACGATTTGTTACGTGCAACTTCCATGAAAGTCAAAAACTAATGATGCTGAGAACGTGAAAAAGGGGAACACACCTGTGTTAGCTTTAACCACATCAGGCTTTAATTCCATATGCTCCAATTGAATAGTTTGAAAATAATTGACTTTTCATTTTCTTCACTTCTTACTCGATTCAAAAGGAACTTTTGATCAAACTTTGAACTTAGTTTGCAACATTCTCGATAGCATGGGGTTTCATTTAAGGGCCAGGCACCCAGTAAACAGACTGGCTGTGAGAATGATTTTGCCAGCCTGGTAAGACCTTCTAGAGGAAAGATCTCATACACAAGTTCAGTTCCAAATATTTTGCTCTGCTGTGAAAACCAGTAGCCCTTCTGTTTTAAACTTTGATGACACCCTTGGGAAAGTCTTGAATAATAAAAAGATGAAGGAAGCTTATAACAGCAAAGAAGTGATGGAGATTACATACATACATACATACATACATACATACATACATACATACATACATACATGATTTGTTTGAAAAGGTCGAAAATAAAGGTAACAAAAATAAAGGCAGTGCCAATCTCCACAATATAAAGAATAAAAAATGTGATGCAGGTGAAAACTAAAAACCAACTCGGCAACTGGAATACGTTATGAAGAGAGCATTTTATTTGTACAACTGCACAGTACAAGAATTCAGATTAAATCCTCGAAGGGTACAGCATCTGTAAACAGAAAGACAATTTATTACATTAAATAACTTCAAATGTCACCAGCAATGTTTCTAAAAATTTTGAGATATCAACCAAATGGATCTCTTTTCGGTTACGGTAAAAATAAGACAAAACTAGATAAAACTACATTTTGGTTAGTTCAATATTCTGAGCTCTGTTCAAGTGTAGTTGAAGATCAAAAATGCCATAATGCATTACAGCATTTCAAGACAATGGAAAAGGTTTTTCATCATAGCTCAGAATTGGAGAATTGTTACGATATCTTGCAAGTCTCTTACACAGTGTAGTTAACAAATAGAATATTTGCCATTAAATAACATACCACTCTGACAGTAGCACCCATAGCTTTTGGTGGAAGATTGTGCCTGAATCTAGCTCGCACAACACCACTGTTTCCATGAGGTCTGGTAATCTTTCCCCACATCACTCGGAGTTTGCTTGCTTTCTTGTCTCCCTTGGCCACTGTCTTTCTCTTGGCACGGTAAACAAATGCAACGCGTTTTCCAAGGTAGAAGTCGGTTTCTTTTTTGTCGCTGACACCTTCAAGCCTTATCAGGGAAGTGTTAGGTTGCTGATTCCGCAAACCTCTCTTGTAGCCAAGGACAATGCCTTTTGTATACAGGCTGAAAATATCCAAATTCTGATAATCAGTAAAACTAAAACAGCTTAAAAAGAACTGAGAAAGCTCAAAAGGAACCAACTTTGACTACAATATATACAGTTAGTACCATTTCTGGCAAAAAGCTACTGTCCACTTTCATTATAGACCTAGACTAGATAGATGCTGTCAAGTCACATCATGTTGTACAGTATGATCACTCCCCAGAAGTCTACTCCCAAAATGTTAAATTACCCTCACGAGCAGTGGCTTTGCCCGATACAAAAGTACAGCTGAACCTCCACTAATGACCAGCTCTCTACAATTGTTTCTTGTTTTGGTCACAGATGTCCATGCACACTCTTATTCTAACCTCTCTAGAGCAGTCACCACTCTACAATGACAATGGCCACAAAAATCTGACCCAATAGCAAAAATAAGCTCTTAGCAATGGCTAGTTAATCAGCAACTGACAAATGGTGTATACAAAACCACTATTTTTTATTGTTAAAGGTTACCAGACTTGATCTGTATTGAGAGTCATTAGACTCTGTTTCTGTCAAGTTTCTGTCTTGTCTTAGAATTATTTTATAATTTATTTTGTCAACTCAAAGATTCTCTAAATAAATAAATAAATAAATTTTCATGGCTAATCGCCGTCGCAAAGTACAGCAATGATGCAGCTCAACAAGGTCGAACCGAAAGCTTACAATGGTGCCTCTGGCAGCCGCTATAGGGTCCGTGTGTGGACCTTGGAATCAGCTGTATGTTGGTTTTTGGTGAGGGAGGAAAACTGGAGAACACGGAGAGAAACCCTTGAAGCAGAGAAGAGAACCAACACAAACTCAACCCACTTATGACGCTGGGTCTGGGAATCGAACCCGGGCCACATTGGTGGGAGGCGAGCGCTCTCACCACTACGCCATCCCTGCTTCTCTCTTTCATGTCAAGACTCTTTAATAATAATTATTCAAGTTTTGAAATAAAGTTTTACTACTACTACTTCTACATACAGTTTGATTTACCTATGCTAAAAAAGTATGTCAAGATGACCGTTGTGGAAAGGTTTGACTGTAACTGCATCAACAGACAGTGAAACCATTATTGTTGATTAAGCCTTGGCAAAGTGACCACAATTCATCTTAACTAACATATTCAAAATATATTTGTAATTTGCTGCAAAGAGTGAAGTCACTTTAAGGACGCTTCTCAAAAAAGTATAGTTTATACTTGCAATTGGTTCCATTCCAAATTCATTTAGTACGAGTTCTAATACATAAATATTCTGTATAACATCAAACAACAACATAACTTACAGTATCCTGCTTGAATTCATATAGCAAGGCTATTAAACTAACATACATTAAGTACAGAGGTATCAAAATAGCGAGGGGTATAAAACCTTACCGTGTTGGTTGGGACATTTTAATCTTCTAGTTACCTGAATCAAACAGAATAAAAATTAATGTGGCAGCCATGTTGGTGAATATATGAAGACTCAAAAAATGACATAAAATCGGACGTTTTCCTATAATAGAGTTCACACAGGATAGAAGTATATTATAATGATACTTTTATCCTGTCAAAGGAGGAAAAGAAGCGACTGGAACAACGATGGAAAAGGATTTCATTATAGACTCACTCAGTAGCCAGAAGCGGAGAAATGTCGACCCGGAGAGAAAGAATGAGCCTACGAACACAATCTTTAGTTGGTCAGCAGTTCGCTAGTCTCCAGACCTTCTGGGTTTCGTTCATAGCAACAAGAAACATGGCGGCTTGAATATTTGTTACGTTACTCTGGTAAATATTCAGCCATTTTGACAGCATTCCTGACTGGTTATGGGTTCCGAAAAAAGAGCTTTGTCTTCTCGCTC
>JAHPZR010053619.1:30000-37500 GCA_019787425.1 Platygyra sinensis | reverse complement strand
TAAAGTGAAAACAGCTCACTTCCGGTTACCGTCAAAGGTCTCAAAACGCGCATGCTTAAGCTCCCTATTGGCCAAGTTGAAAGAGGCGGAGGAATAGCGCATGCGCTTCGTATGGACGGTTATATAACAATAAACACTCCTGTAGCAGTGCAGTTCTATTTATATTTTTTTGTCTATTGAGTAGATTGTCCACAGATTGAAAACCAGAAAGCTGTATTTATTGATCGACCTTGCGAGCTTATTGGAAACTTCGATTGATGGCTCCTTAATTAAAACCGCTCGAATTTTGATGCTTTATTTCAATCCGAATTTCAGCGCATGTACATCTCGCGTGTCTCAAAACACTGGACAAAATTCAAAGTTCGAAAGAGTTGCCTTGGTTACACCCTTGACAATAGAAAATTCACGCAAAAGAATTAACAATTATTGGATCAGGTGAGCAAAATATCGTGATTTGACAATGTCGAGCAGATCAATTATTTGCCGAAGCCGAAGGCTGAGGCAAATAATTGATCTGCGGGACATTGACAAATCACCATATTTTGCGACAACCGAGTGCAATAATCGTTTTATCATTCTACCAACAAGTTTGCTTTCATATTTTAATCACTTCCTGGCAGCTCAGGGATGCGATCTGCCATTTTACTCTCGAGAACGTGGTTCCAATTAATTGCAGCAAAACACGTTTAAACCGGTACTACGCATGAGCAGACCATTATTTGTAGGCAGTTATTTGCAGGTCACATGGTGGCTCTCGGCCAATGGAAAGGAAGAAAAAGTGCGTCGAATGATAAGAACCATTTAATTCGTTTCTGCGCTATCACTTGTGTCATCTTCTCCTCTGTCATTTTAATGACGAAATCGAGATTATACCACGATGAACGATCAAGTTGAAGAAGGCAAGGCGAAGGCGGCCGTAAAACTTGGCATTCTGATTGGAATAATAGCGTTAATCGAGCTGATATGTGGATTTATCTACCTCAACATAGGTGGGCGCGATGGTTTCTGGCCTGTGGTCTGGAGCTGGGGTAAATAATTGTTGGTTTGCACTAATATTTGTTTTTTTCGTTGTCTACTGTTAGGTCTATAAATTAGTTTTCAGAGTTTTCTTTTCTTCGTTTCATCTCAATAAGCGACGATTATTAGCTCACGGTTTTTAGTAGCTTAGCGTATTTATATACCGCATAAGATGTCGATTATGCTAGCCTTGCAAGTTGAAAATGTCGCTTTGTATTCTCATTTAAGAATTCTATCAACTATATTGGTCTCATGGATAGGCAAATATATTACTTGAAACCAATTGCTTAAATGGTTTTCCACAACTTGAAAATAATGTTTGGTGGCCTCCTTGGACAAAGTTTCTGCTTTCAGAGATTTTCAGTTTCTTTCGTGTTTTTCGCCTTAAAAGGCGGAAAAAAGGGAAGTTAATTGCATTCCATCTACGCTGCTAACATGGGTTTTGCGCACGGACGGTTTCTGAAAATTTGCGGTGTAGATAGATTTGAAACTCTGTGCTTAGTGTCGCAGTTTTGGTGAAGAGATATTAAACGAGCCATTATTCAATGTTGGGAGAAGACCACCTGGGGAAGAAATGGTGAACAATAACGATTGACCGAGGATGAACTATTTTGAAAATTTCGAATTCTCTGCGATCGGCTCTTTCCTCTAGCTACAGAACTACTCATTAGAGTAAAACTACTGAGTAGTGATTAAAGATTATGGGAATGCGTGCGACGCCGTAACTTGAATACAGATACAATACAACTCTCCCCGGAGGGGCTTTTCAGAGCTTAACTACCTAAATATAAATGAATATTGAACAGGATGGGCCCAAGGATGCTCCCTTGTACCTTAAATGATTTCCCTATCTGACTTTCAACCAGTGTAAATTGCTAAAATCAACATATTTTCATCAACAACTAGGGTTTTACAGAAAGATATATCCGTGACAAAGTCCGTGCCATTTCTCAGTGGTTGAGAGGTCCCGGTACCAAACTACGTTGCTTGACGGCGCCAGTTTCCGTAGACTCACAGGTTTAATAGGACTAAAATATTTACATCAGCCTTCAAATTTCATGCTAACTATCCTCACATTAACTAAAAGCTAATTTGTAAAAGTATATTTTTTTCAAACACCTCTGAGATAGAGAGAACATGGAAAGAAATATTAAAGTCTACATGGCCTGCTCACATGTTCGTCACATGTCTTATTACATTTCTCAGTTACAGTAAGAGTTTATTGGCCGTGACATGCCCCTGCAAAAATTTAGCGGGGTGGCCATTTTGGTGACCCTACAGGAATGTGGGTTTTCCAGAATATAACCTTACATAGGCTAAAAATAGGCTTACGTCCCACTTCGTCGAACGCAATTAACAGATGTTTACTTTTATGGACGTAAATAACGGCTCATTGGCAAGAACTCGACCAATGTTTGCAGTAGTTTGTTTTGATCTAGATCTAGCTAAAATATTCAAAATGCGGTGATTCTGGGGACCTACAGAGAAACAACGATTGCCTTATGAAATAACGCCAGCTGCTTTGTTTTGCATTTATTAAAACTGGAGAAAGTTTTAAGTAGTTATCGATGTTGCAAAATAACTGAGTTTTCTCTGATATCGCTTGATGTATTGTGATTTAAATGGCCGGCAACTTTTGAATTTTTATTAGGCAGGACTGAAGCCGGCTGTACGCGCAGGCGAGGAGGATTCAGTTAATACTGCGCCACAAAGACAGAAGTTTTTTTCACTTGCCTTGTATTGCGGTGTAATCGTAAGGCCAACTAATGGTTGCACTAGGTGTCAGCAAAAACTATCGAAAACAACAGCGAAAGAGGTTCATTATGATACACTGAAATCCCGGACCCCCTCCCCCGCGGGACTGAAATCTATCGCCTGATGGAAGTTTTCTGTCTCTGGCCAAATGTCATGTAACCACAGACCGTAAATTGTAAATTGCCAGCTGAAAATACAGTTGGACAAAATAGTCAAGAGTTATATGTGAATTGTTTAACAGAATCCCTACAGTTTAAAAGATGGCAATGATCTTTGACCAAAATAAACACGGAGTAAAAGAGAAAATATAAAGTGAAAATCATTTTGCGTGGCATGGACTATTTATTTGTTGATGCGATGTAACAGTTCTTGGCAGCTATGGTTGAAAAGAATGCCTACGGGCCCAGACACGACGCGCCGAATTAACAATTTATATGCGTCAAAACGAAGTAATTATGTTTTTTTACGGACTTCAGTACAGTAAAAACCCACGTATAAGAACCTAGTGATTTAAGAACCTACAGGCTGAAATTGGGCATTTTAATACCCAAATATATAAGAACCTATTTAGCCTGGCAAAGAAAAATAGGTTCTTATACAACAAAAACACTCTTATTTTATAGCCAAAATACTGGATTTTAATTGTTAGAAATTGTGAAATTTCTGAGAAATATACCATGAAAATTATTTGTTTAACACAGTATGTAGATGAAGAAACTTCAAAATTGAAAATCTTTTAAATACAGAGTATAGAATATGTACTGTATGTATGGGTTATTGACCAAGTGTGAGGTCAAGATGGCCGTATTGGCCAAGTTCTTTTTTTGCGTGTTTATGGACCGAGACGAAGTCGAGGTCCATAAACTCGCAAAAAAAAAGAACGAGGCCAATATCCAGCCATCTTGACCGAACAACTGAACTTCGTCAATAAAGGATTTATTATATGGCTTTTGGTGAAATTTTGCTTTCGGGATGCAGCGGGTAGTCCCGAGCGGGCAAGATGGCTCCATCTTGCCCGCTCGGGTAGCCAATCACAGCGAGCGATTTGGTTCATCTTGCCCGCTCACGGAGCTAGCCATATAATAAAAAATTATATAGTCTTGGGACTTGCTGTTTAAAATACAAATGACAGTAGTTCTCTGAATGGTATCACTATGACAACTCCTACAAATAAGAACCTACTAAGAACCTAATCAGCCTGACTTCGGAAAAACTACCCCAAAATATAAGAACCCATTCAGCCTGAACCCAAAAATTCTAGGTTCTTATACGCGGGTTTTTACTGTAATCATTCCAGTTTGATGTCGTTCCAAGGAGTTCTTTTGTCACACGAAACACTGTGTCGTGGGTAGCTCATCCGCGTTTTCATTTTGTAATAATCGTCAATTCTCCCTAGAGTTGTTTTCGTTTCTTTTTTTCTTTCTTTCTTGTCTTGAAAAAAAAAATTGACATGCGAACACAGTGCTTGAAATGAAAGAAGATCATAATTCTTTAATCGGCAAACTTCTAGGATGCGCAAACACACTTTTTTGTTTTTCCTTTGGGAGTACTCATTCAGTAGATAGGTTTACTTGTTCCACAAGAAGAAAGAGTACTTCAACGTTCTGGTTGAAAGAATGGTTAGCATCCATTGATATTATTCACCTATGAGAAGAATTTGACTCCACTTCAAGCGTAAATCAGTCCTGAAGACCACACTGACGTTCTGTTAAGTGCCCATAACCTTATTTTTTATCAAATTTTTTGCACTTTCGAAACTGGTTTCTTTTTAAATGATGACGTAAGGCAACTTCATTCCCAGGGTCTCTCATTTTCCCGTACTCCGGGAGCAGGAAGAAAAATGAAGCCTAAAGGGAATATTTTCAAACAAAAATTAGCGAAAGTAATAAACGACGTTTCGACATCGTCTGGAGTGTCATTCTCAAGTAAATGTATAGCAAAGTTGTTTGTTTAAGGTAATTCCTCTGAAATAAAAGTGGCAATAGATTTTCGTTCAAACTTTGCCCAGTGAATGTTTATCATATGAGAACTTCAATTTTGAAATAAAAAGGGGGGTGCCCATGCTCATTGAGGAGCACTGAGGCATTGAAAATGCCCCATTTTGGCATTTTTTTTCATGCTTATTACAAGAACGCATTTCGAGTAATAAAATTAAATTTTTGTGACCGATACTCATGAGAACACGCATTAAACTGCAGTCAATATATTGTGTCGGACACAAATAAACTTTTTAAGTTTGATTTAGACAGAAAGCTGAATTCTTGATTAAAATTTCAACCAAATTTCCTGACATGGTTACCATACGCAAAATAGAAAAGAACATAGTTTATCTGCTATTTTCGTTATTTATTCAACTTTCAGCAATAGAAACCAGATTAGTCTTTCCTCAAGCAAAGTTTATGATAAGTTGACTACAATGACTGGAAAAAAAGTTGGGGTGCCCAGGCTCGTTGGTGCGCTATAGCCATTTTTAAACTGACAGAGCTCAATATCAAGGCAACTCCAGCATGTTTTTAACTTACGCGTGCACGAGGGTGCGCTAAATGACGCCATAAATTATGCGCAAAATGGATGCGCAGTGCAAATGTGAGGAATGACCTTAATTAACTTAGTTCCCTAAAGGCCTCCGCACACTGGCCGATTTTATGTCGGCCGACAAAAAATCTTCACTTGTGAGCTGGTGTGCGGTGCAGACAAGTTTGCGACAGAATTGTTGGGCGATATCTGACAGTGCTAGATCGCAAAACGTCTTGTCGGGTCTTGTTGGCTAGTGTGCGGTGGACCAAGATAATCTGTCGGGGCTAGCGCGCGCCTCAACCAACCAACTAGGAAATGTCATGAGATTTTTGATGACTCGGCCTTAAGCCTCAACGCGGCTAGTAGCGACAAAAAATCGTGTGCGCTAACCCGATCGCTAGCTCGATTTGACCGTGACAAAAAACCTTGTGTGCGTAACTATAGATCTTTTTTAGAATACAAAAACTAGTCCAAAAGAAACATCCAATAATGCTGCCAGGACAAAATCTCATAAGATTAGATCGAAATGAGGGTATGAAGATTTGATTGGATGATGCACTTCGGATATTGTAATTATGTAGCTAAGATACTGGTGAGACGGGTAGAGGTTCGTTCATTGTTAACCGTTCTTTAGTTAGGTATTTAACTGAGTGGCTCACTGATATCCGTTCATCTTTATTTTTGCAGCTTGCAGTTATTGCTGCCTTGGGGATTGTAACATGGGTGAAGAAAAACAAAACAGTGGTAAGTAGATGCGAATATATCCGAGAGAAAGGGATAAACATTCTGGTGGTACGGGATGCCGGGATTGAGCGCAAAATAGTGGGTGGATGTGGGATTGTTTAAGACTATGTCTTGGACCCTCTGCAAAGGCAGAATGCGACAATCTGTGTCAACGCATGCTCTTCCGTTGATTAGCAAAAATATTTTGAGTCAAAAAGCTAGAGTTATGAAGTGAAATTTTACTTAATTGCTTGGATCTCGCTTACTCAAGTCGCCCAACCCTAGCGTTCTTTTCAGCCGTCTTCTCGAGTTGCATACTCCTCAAAGGGCGTCTCACATCTGCAGAGAAATGCTATATAACTGCAATTCATGACAGATCCACACAGAAGGTAATATGTGACACCTTTTATTTTGTATTTTCTTTTACATAATATCTGTGTGGGTTCTGTCCTGAATATTCTTAGCATAGCAACTGTACACTTTCATACACCTAAACGATAAGCTTGGCGGTAAGCATCCCAACCCCCCGCTCCCCTTGCGTTATGTCATATTTTGTCACGTAATGTCACACTAGTGTCACGCACGCCTGATTATGAGCTGCTTTTCAGAAAAGGAGGCTGCACGGGCAGTGAGGCCTGAGGTAGAAGAGGAAGGGGTGGTGAAACAAGACCGGACTGGGGAGCGCTTAACGTAAACTTACCATAAGGTTTTCATTTGTAGCTGGTCTTCTACTTGGTGATGTGCATTCTGTGGTTCATTGTCAGCATTATCCAATTAGTTATTGCGTATACCACATGGGCGATCTGGCACATTATCAGGAAGGTGGTGGAGACGAACTGCAACCAAATTGGGGATGTTTGTGAATGTCATGACACAGATAATACCCCTGTTATAGGTAAGGAAAGTAGCGGGATGTTCAGATAGTATAGGAATTCAAGAGGGGACGAATAAAGGGTAAGAGAGTAATAATCCTCGGGGGGAGCACCCATATTAAAAGGACAGGGGTGCTCGTTAGGAATCAGGGGGTTTAAAAAAGAACCCCTAAGAGACACTAAGGTCCTGTTTTATGGGCTTGGCTTAAAAAAAATCAAACAAACGCCATGACATTCACAGAAAACTCCATAAGTTACGTTTGGGAATCATGCCGCTGTCTTGAAGCCACAGGAATCAATTTGTATACAGTCGAAACTCTATCAGGTGGCCACACATTAAACAGCCACCCGTTATAAAGCGGTCAGCAATCAAATCCCCAATGGAGGCTTTACTAAATACCTCCCTCTATTAAGCGGCTAGCTATCTAAATATTGATTCGCGCTTGGCGCAAGTGGTCGCATTCCGCGCTTGAGCACCGCGAAGCTCGAGGTACAGTGTGTTACTTATTCCATAAAAAATATTAGTTCTAATCTTCTAACACACCTCTTGATCATATCTTTGGAGCAAAAATGATCCCAGTTTTTTTCTTTAAACTTTCCGTGTGACGTTATTTCT
>JAHPZR010053619.1:20000-25000 GCA_019787425.1 Platygyra sinensis | reverse complement strand
ACAACAATACAACAATATTAGTTTAATACGACGATATTAAATTAAAGGAATAAAAGAAAAACAAGATGACACGAAAACGAAAACAGGAGGATAAGAAGTTTAAGGAGGTCTAACAAAAACTATTCAAAAATTTGCAATTTTATTCAGAAGAATAGGCGTTTCAACATAATCATCCTCAGCCTCTATTATTAAGAATAGCAAATCACGCACATGCTTTTTAAAGGCACTTTTAGGAACTTGACGAAATTTGTCCTGGTAGGAATTCCAGAGTTTAGCTCCAAATCTGGCAAAAGACCTTTGATTTAGACTCAGACTCGAAGATTTAATATAAAAGTTGCCTGAAGGGGAGCTCCTGGTCTTGTGCATATCTATTTTATTAACTTGAGTAAAGAGATCACTGATATTGAACTAGTTAGCATTTAAGCAACTTGATTTAGGCAGCAACAGCAGTGAAGTTAACCTGCGATGAGCCAGGGGGCTTAAATTAAGACTTTTGTGTTTTACGACCAATCAGAAAAACGTTCAGATCAATTCTGGAATACGGACAGAGGACTCGTGAAGTAATTAATTTGGGCGTTTTTTTTCTCCTTCCCCCTGCTGTTCAAAAATAATAATAATAATAATAATAATAATAATAATAAAAACGCCTGATCGCAGGTGATAGTAAGGTCTGTATCAAAACAAGGTCACCACCATCCTCGTTCTCATTATATGCTTTCAGAGTCTTAGCCTGCGAACAGGCTCCCGGTTCGGTTGGGTTTAGGGCGAGATAGCCGAGTGTACTCTAGGGTGAGCGGGACGAGCCGAGAGCGGTCTGGTGAGGAGGGAGTGCGCAGGGGAGCCTGTAGACATTCCATTGATGTCGCCGTTCCATGATACCAGCTCCTGGTATCAAGATCTGATTGGTTGAATCGGTGACTGTTGACAGCTCTGAGACAAGTAATTGACAGATCTTGACAACTGCTTGTAAATTAGCATAATTCTTGCCGAGACCGTCAACAACGGCTTCCGTGTGCAATGCACAGTTCACTGACGACGAATTTGAAGCAGCTTTGAGCAATTCTTTGCAACATTTTCGTCACATCTTTTGTTTGAAACGTGAGCAGAAGCTATGCCTGGAAACTGTGGCGTAGAAGCGCGATGTTTTCGAAATTCTACAGACTGGTTTCGGGAAGAGCCTAATTTTTCAATTGTTGCCGCGTCTATGATGGTAATTAAAATAAACAGGCCAAACACGACTCCTACGATTTGTGCCATTTGTAGATTTGCCATTTATTTTTCGGTCTTTCGACCTTTTTGTCGCTTCACTCTTATTCATGAAAGGCATTTCGTATTGTGTTATAAGGAGAAAACTAGAGCCGTTAGATCGTGCTAGGCGGCAAATTTTAAGAAGTCATAGGTCTGCGTGATTTCCGCTGTTATCTGCGTGTTGCTTCGTTGAGTTTGACACCTCTATAATTTGCCATGTGTTAGAGTATTGTTTTGGCTCATTTCTATTGCAAGATTTGTTTTTTAATTAATTAAGTCTCCAAGTATTTGCTTTGAAGGGACAAAATATGACATTTACCGTGAACGTGTTTCTTACTCGCATTCTATTTTGTGACGCCGGGCCCGGCTATGATTAGAACTGTTTGCAAGTACAGGAGGTAGATTCTTATCACGGGTGTCATATTTGCCCTCCTACGTTTTCCTTCGTAGCCTTACTTCGAGAAAACTATAGGCTTGTCTAGAGAAATTATAATGTTTCTTGCAGGTATCTGATCGAGCTTATGTTCCTGGAGCTCGATGTATAGGTTTATTTCTCCTTTGATTGTTTTAGTACCGCAGGATTTAAATTTAACTCATTACGCGCAAGTCTGTCGACTGTGTTGCGTGTTGTATATGCCATTGTTCGGCTTAGTTCTGATTGTAGACCTCTTACAGCTTGCCGACTAGCACGATCTAACGGCTCTAGGATCTCTAGTTTTCTACTTTTCTCGTAAGAGTAGTGTTTGACCTGTCTACTTACCATCAATTATTAGGGTAGATTGTTATGAAAAACCGATTCATCAGCGTGGGGAAACCCATCAATTTTGACAGGTTTAATTACCTCCTTGACAGATATGTAAAAGGCTAATAACCCAGGGGCGGAACGGTACATTGAAAACAATGTCTACAGGCTCCCCCGCGTCCCACTCGCTTCGCTCGCGGAGTCACGACGCTCCGACTCCCACTCGCTCGCCGAATTTTTTTTTCCGACCTCGCTGGGAGCCTGTTCGCAGGCTATCAGAGTCTCAGCTTCGGGTTTCTTCTTGAAAATGTTCTTAAAATTTCTCAAATTTCAAGTCAGCCTCGATATTTTCATAAAATAATTCAGAACTCATAAACCCACTAGTTGATTTGATTGATTGATTTCTTTATTCTCTACACTTGTCTCATCCTCGGAAACCCAGGGGCTACTAACCGGGACGATGCGATATTCTCGGGCGAAAGTTTACTTTAAGAGCTGAAGAGCCCCTGGGAACTTAGTCTTACCGAACCAGTTCCAGAAGTGGTCGAATTCCGTCCCGCTGATTGGGTAGAAAAATGTTTTTCTGCCCAATCAGCGAGGAGCTCTAGGCGGGTAACTCTGTCGCCTCGCTGATTTCCCTTTCGTAAACGGTCGATGCCATTTTTTACGATAACTGCGGAAATTCACGCGCGCTCATTGGCTAATTTTTATTGTCAATATGCAGACAGACACATGAAATTAAAATTCATGAGACGCGTCAGCGAGCGAGAGCCGGCAATAGCGAAGCGCGCGACTGACGTCATGACTCAGACAAGACTCAGACAAACAAACTGGAATGGTGGATGATTTTGAAGATTTCTTTAAGAGCAAAAGCCGGTGTTCCTTAAACACTTGTGAAACAAAAATCTCGCTTATATTCCCTGTATTTCCCTCAGAACAAGCTTATGTCGACTGAGTCTCGCGGGAATTCAGTGATTTGCATTCTATTTTTAGACTTCGCGCGCTTCGCTATTCGACAATTTGTTATCGTGAAAAAGCAAATTGATGTCAGTTTTTAATGCGTCTGTCCTGTTATTGATAATGAATTTCGTCATCATACTGTCAAAGTAGTCTGCGGATCCACTCCGCTATCGCCTCGTGGATCCACAGCTACTTTGACAATGTGATGACGAAATTCATGATCAATAGCAGGACAGACGCATAAAAAACTGACGTCATTTTGTTAATTCGTAAACAGTGGATGCCATTTTTAAACGGTCGATGCCATCATTGGTAACCAAGCCTTTCAGAATGAACGATGCCATATCTCCTTTAGTTTAGGCCTGGACAAGGTAGAACCTGGTTATAATTTGTTGATTGAGTAAAATGTACTCACCAAATGGCTTAATTGTTCATATTCACACTGGTTTGCGTCTAGCTCTTATTTGATGTTTGGGGCAACTCTATTATTAATGTTTAAGAATGCCACGTTTTATAATTAAATTTTGGGGAGATTTGACGGATCAACCTAGTAGTGTAGTGGTATAAGAGGGATGTTTGGAAACAGAAGTTCCGGGTTCGATACTAGGTGGTTACTTGCAAATTTCCCTTTTTCTTTAATTTAGTAGAAAAAAATTCGTTTACAGTTAGAAAAAATTTCTAAGTGTCACGAAGATAGCATCGACCGTTTACGAAAGGGAAATGCGCGTCGCTTTCTTACACGAAGCAGTTTTCTTCATCAATCGACCTAATTGCTTGGCCTTTACATATACAACCGGAAGGTTGTCGTGGAGAGTTTCAGAAAAAAATATTCAACGAAACCGAGGAAATCGCAAGCCTTAACATGGGGGCTAGGAACCAATACTCTTCCAACAATTTTCTCGGCGGGTTTATCGAAGGTATATCGAATTACGGTGACGGTGCAACCCAAGAATTGAAATGAACCAATCACAACGAAAGCGGAAATGACCTTGTAGGTCAAGACGGCTGTCAAAAAATGAAACTTTTGATACAAGTGCGCTTGTTTACATGTAAGTACAGTTGTTATTATCCTGGGTGCCAGAGGTGTTCTTCTCGTTGGGGGCGACAGCACTACTTGCTCTGACGGACGAGCGAGAAGACCTCTGGCATCCAGGGTAAGTTGTTATGAATTCGAATCAAAAACTCCGAAGAAAACTTTTCGACGAAAAGCTGGAAGAAAACCTCTCGATTTATAAAAGTGTTCCCTGCCAAATTATATTTTCAAATCCCACTGTTGAAATTGTGCCATGCTTTGACGAGATGACGCTCAGCTCGTGTCATCTACTATTACATAACAACCGAGTTTCATTACGCGAAACATGACTCAGCTTATGGATATTATGTTTGGGTAAAAGCGTTAATAGACATTTTAGCCCTTCTTTTAGCCGAAATTTTGATATTTTTGTACTAAAAATAACTGACCTTAATGTTAATACCTCCATGTTCTGAAAGGGGAGAGTTCTGTGTAATAGTAGATGCCGCGGCAAACTATGTCACGTTTCACAAGCTGAACGTTCGCATTGAAAAAAATAACTCCTCTGACAACGAAAGCTTGAGCCGCCTATGTTCCAATACAAAAGGATCGGCCAAATTTGTTTACCTTTAGCGCCTCCATTTACCTGAAGTCGCATGACGCGAAAAAACATTGACGCTTCACGGTTGAACGCAAATGGCAGTATTTGGCATGCAGAAAAATATTTTTCTGCCCAATTAATCAGCGGAACGGAATTCGACCACTTCTGGAACTGTTCGGTAAGGACTGATCAGTTCCCAGGGGCCCTTCAGCTCTTATAGACCTTAAAGTAAACTTTCGCCCGAGAATATCGCATCGTCCCGGCTAGAAGCCCCTGGGTTTCCGAGGATGCACTCGTCTTGACAACAATTTTCACGCGTTCCCATGATGTCAATGGGCAAACTTGAAAAAGGCCGAGTAATAGCGCATGCGCTTCGTATGGACACAATAATCCACCTGGTTATATAACTAGTAATAGTTCTCACTAAATCTGCCCCC
>JAHPZR010053619.1:0-15000 GCA_019787425.1 Platygyra sinensis | reverse complement strand
TTGTCAGGCCGGGCCGACAAAAAATCTTCACTGGTGAGCTGGTGTGCGGTGCAGACAAGTCTGCGACAGGATTTTTGGACGATATCTGACAGTGCTAGATCTCAAAAACGTTTTGGATGCTGAAATTAACGACTCATCCTCGACTCTGCAGCAATATTTAGGTTTCACTACAACACACAAACGATTCGAACCTGGTCACAACCTCTTCACATTCCCACTAGTGCATTCCGCCCCCTTAGATCACAATTGTTTCTATCAGAGAAACCACATCAACATTAGTAGTGGAGGCGGCAAACACTCATTTAATTCAAAACCTTGTATTATGGGAAAAGCTCGCCCTATGAACCGCGTAGCACCCGTGATATAGAAATAATGCTATGTATATGTAATCGCATGGGGCCGAGGGCAATTAAGGATTAATTTCACGAGTATTTCAAAGTTTTCACAAAAATTGCCCGAGTCGCGAAAGCAACTATGAACGAACCTCTACCTGTCTCACTATTCCTTTATTTACTCTATCCCTACTCAGCAAGATTGTGTGTCCCTGTGGCACAACCAGCACGCAGAGATGTTTACTCGTTCACAGCGCGAAATTTTAAAGTCCTGTTTCAACCCTGAAAAACTCACCTTTCCCCATTGCCTCAGAACAAAAACTGAAGAAAAAAATGTTGCTGGAGTTTCGTGTAATTTCCTTTAGAAATCTAAGTTCGAGTGCATGTAAGTGGAATATCTCTTCAATTTTAGCAGATCCCAGTCTACTGCATCATACCATTTTGCTCGGACCCGCTCGTTTCACCGCCCTACGTATAAGCCCCTGAACCCAACCCTCGGCTCCCTTTGCGTAATGTTACATTTTGTCGCGTAATGTCACAGTAGTGTCACGCACGCCTGATTATGAACTGCTTTCAGAAAAGGAGCTGTACAGGCAGTGAGGCCTGGGGTGTCGGGGAGAGGAGGGGGTGGTGAAACAAAGACCGGACTCGAGAGCGCTTAACGTAAACTTACTTCATGGTTTTCATTTGTTAGCTGGTCTTCTACTGGTGAGTGTGCTTTCTGTGTTTCATTGCTCGCCATTGTCCCAAGTAGTTGTTGCGTATATCACATATGTGATCTATCACGATACAGTGAAGTTGCTGGAGAAACTGTGACCACATTGAGTACATTAGGGATGTTTGTGTATGTTATGACACAGATGATACCCGTATTACCGCTAGCAGGTAGGAAAGTAGCGGGATTAATGGTATGGAACTCAAGAGGGGATGAATGAAGGGTAAGAGAGTTATAATCCCTGGGGGGAGCTCCCATATTAAAACGAGAGGGGTTCCGTCGGAATCAGGGGGTTTGAAAAAAGCCCTAAGAGACACCAGGGCCTGTTTTATGGGCGTGGCTTGAAAAAGATCAAAAAAACGCCATGACATTAACAGAAAACTCCATAAGTAACGTGTTGGTAATCATGCCATTGTCTTGAATTGAAGCCAGAGGAATCCAATTTGTATACAGTCGCCGAAACCCTATCAGGCGGCCAACTATTAAAAAGCCACCCCTTATTAGTCCCAATCGGGCTTTCTATTCACCTCCTCAATTAAGCGGTGTTAGGCCCTAAATATCGACTCGCGTTCGCGCAAGTGGTCACATCCGCGCTCGTTGTATCGCGTGGCTCGAGGTACAGTGTGTTACTTATTCCAAAAAACACTAGTTCTAATCTTCTAACACGCCTCTTGATCATATCTTTATAGCAAAAATGATCCCAGTTTTTTGTCTTTCAACTTTACCTGTGATTTTACAAGTTCTGGGTATTTTATTGTATAACCTTAGGGTTACAGTGGATCCCGACTTTGGGACACCCTTACGTGATTCTGGCTCGAACTAAAAAAACTCAGTCAAGTCTTTAAAGGGGCTCTGTCACGATCGTTTGCGGTATTCTGACCATCGAACAAATTCATCTTTAAGTAAAGGAAAACCGAAAATAATGCTTTACAAAGGTTGGAAAACACCCAACGAGATAATAATAAACCACAAAGGAAACAAAGGAGGTTTAAGGCGGAGAAGAGAGATGACACGGATTGCAACCGAAATTGAAAAGTTAGCAAACTTTTCAAAACCTAGTACCAGCCGTAGATCCTTAAAGAACCCCTTCAAAACGGGTCATACCGTGGCCGCTGAAGGACCATATTTACCGGGTCATACTCGGATGAATCTTTACACTGAAACTTCGCGAGGGAGTTATAAAGCTATTCTAACATGTTTCATTTATATTTTATCCCATTCACAGCGCACTCTGCGATGAATAAGCAGACGAAGTAATATTCTTGGGCATCTGATCGTGAGCGCCTCCTTTGCTGCCATTTGCGCTGGCTGGCCCATCATTGCTGGTGTAAGGGGACTGCTGCAATAGATCAGGCTGTAAGTCACGCATTCTACTGTCAATGTGTCACGTTACTGCCTCTCCCGGAGAGCTCGAGATTCTTTACGACTCGCGCTTGCATACTCATGATCGCAAATATGAAGGCATGAAAAGCACATAGAAACTTAAATTCGAACGAGCGTCGTCTCCATTGAGGTCTCCTCGCCTAGCAACCTGTTGTATTTTTAGAATTGTGATTTAGTAAAGGCTAATAATATGTGATGATGATGATGATGATGATGATGATATACAACAAAACAACAAACAGCTCAAACAAACTGATGCACCCTTGTAACTGTCATCCACAAAAAAGTATTGAACAAGAGATAAACCGATTGAAAATTAATTTAGAATATTACTTCAGGTAAATCGATAAGAAGACTAGCAAGGCCATAAATCTGATATTTACTGGTCGACAAGATATGATATAAAACCTATGATTTATTACTTGTCGACAAGATGGTACAACTCAAGAAAAAGGCAGGCGCCATTCATAACACCTTCACAGATGTGACTATACCAAAATCCTGTATTTTAAAAAACACCATCTGACAAGGATGGTTTTTTCGGTCGTTAGTCTGGTATTGAGAGCTAGGCGTGACAGATTTACAGACACAGAGATTTTGTCAGACGCATCCGCAGACCGTCCTGACGTGGAAGGGGCGAAGGAGGAACCATAGGCGTACGGGCCGGGGAGCGAGGTGGCTGCAGCCCCCCCCCCCCCCCCCCAACCCCCACCCCAGTCTCAAAAATTTTTTAACTTTTTCGGTGCAAAGCGTTGATGATTCGAGCAAAAGTACTCGGGTGAGGACATTCTAAAAGGTTAGTCAAGGCCAGGCTTGTAGGCCACTTTCACTGACGTTTGTCTTGTCAAAACGGAGTTAAGGTCAAATGATGTAAGGATCCACAATTGCAGGTCATCAATCATCATCATCATCAATCTTTATTTATACACGGAATCCTATCATTAAATGTGTATCGTGGAAATTCACGAGATGGATTGTTCTTTCCATCAAGAAGCAATGACAAAAACATGAAAGCAAAAGACGACCAGTCAAGATGGGCTCCTGCCAAGACTTTTGTTTTTGTGGTGACTCTGGAAAGGGCCGTTTTGAATGTCTGAATGGCTCCGCAAAGTGCCGGTCGTTTAAATTTTCCTGAACTTTTCGTCCAAGGAACATTTAACTGTTTCTTTTATAAGTTTCTGATTTTACCAGGCTGTCGATTGAAGTCATAAGCTAGGAATATGCGATGTTTCAAAATAACGACAGTGGAATCCCGATTTCTCGAACCCTCATTTTTCGATCCTCCCGACCAGGGCCTCCCGACAATTTGAACCAAAAGTCGTTTCCCTCCACGCTCAGTCAAACACTGTAATTTTAACCCGATTTCTCGAACGATCCAGTTTTTTAAAAGAAATTTTCGTTTCCCTTGGAGGTTCCAAAAATCGGAATTCCGCCGTGTTTCGGAATGATAATAATTTCATTAGACGGAGAAAATCGGAACTTTTGTTTTTACTGTGATTTGAGTGCGTATGTACAACTCACGTTTTCGGGCATTGTGTAATTTTTTTCGGGCAATAACGTCACGCCCCCTAAGTCCGAACGGGCCCGTACGCCTACCAGGAACTCACGAGCGTTTTATAGAATTTATACGGAAAGGCTCTTCCCAGAGGAACAAATCCTTAGTTACCCCTTATATACCGTTTTGACAGAAAAGGTAACCCTTTCATGCAGGAATCTAGGATGAATGGTAATCGATTTACGAATCAATAAGCGCCGAAGGCGCAATCCCGGGGTAGTTCCTCCATGAAGTGTCTTGGATTTTAACTCCTTAAAGTCCTCCATGAACTGTTTTGGATTTTAACACGTTAAAGTCCTCTTTCCTGGGTTTCTGGGTCATCAAGTGAAAATTTTGGCCGATTTTCTTAGAACATGTTACTGCTTATACGAGGGTTGTCCAATATACACGAACTGATACGACCCGTATGATGGCATCTTCCTTTTTGCACCACCCGTTCGATTCGTACGAGTCGTACATGCTGTGAAGCCATTGTTTACGGGTCATACAGTTGGTGGACTGCATATCATTAAAGAGACTTGAAGCGTATATACTAGTCCACGACCTGTACGACTCGTACTGAAAGAATGGTTTACGAGTGGTACAGTTGGTGAGACTTACAGCGTATATACAACTGCATATCGTTAGAGGGACTTAGAGATCCAAGTCGACGACCCGCACAACTCATACGAGTCGTACGGGTCGTGAAACAATTGTTTATGAGTGGTACAGTTGGTGAGACTTACAGCGTATATACACTTCTGTATGGAGCGAAGTGACTTCGATACTGGAGCGAACTGACTTTTGTTATTTATAGACCAAGTATAAGCAACAATTATGGTGCTACTACGTTTTCTTTTTAGCATCAAAAGTTTGGGAATCTATCCCCTCTGAATTAAAATAGCTTTCTTATAACCGGTTCTACAAGCAGTACAAAATGTATCTTTTAAATACTCAGTTAGTTTCTTAAGTGTAGTCTGCCCATAGCCTGTTTTTGTACTTAGCATACTAAATTTTATTTTTATTTTTTTGGATGTACATGTTCATGCCAATTAATTGTCTGTGGCAGTGACCAACTCGAAAGCTTAAGCTACTTTGGTCACTGCGCACATTTTGCTTTTTTCTAGCTGTGTAACTTAGTTTTTATTTTTGTTTCTTTATTGTAATATACTGAAATGTTAATGCTATAATTTTGTAAATAGTGCACAACAATAAAAATCTGAAATCTGAATCCGAAATAGCCATGGAGCGAACTGACGGGATACCCGCACTTGGGTTCCCACGCTGTGAGAACGGTGAATATTCATTGTGTTTTGCGCCTTGAGGCATTCACGATTTTAGAACGAGGAATATACATTCTAATAAGCGCTTTTGGACTTAAGACTCCGAAGAGTTTATACTGTATATAGCGCTCTTGGGCTCTCACGCTTTGAGAACGAAAGATATTCGTTGTGCTTTGTGCTTTGGGGCATTCACGTTTTCAGAATGAACAACGCTTTTGCACTCTCCTGCTTTAGGACTCCGAAGAGCACTGTTTATATGTAGCACTATTGGCCTCTCACGCTTTGAGAACGAAGAATATTCATCTTATTTTGCGCTTTGGGGCATTCACGTTTTCAGAACGAAGAACATGCATTTTCCTTAGCATGTTTGTCTCTCGGGCCATTCACGGGTCGTATAAGTTCGACAGAATTGATCAGTATGTAAATATCTATGCAGTTCAGTTCACCAATTGTACGACTCTTGAACCATTGTTTCACGACTCGTACGACCCGTAAACCATTGTTTAACGACCCATTCACGGGTCGTATCCGTTCGACAGTACTGGACAAGGATGTTTCAACTCAAAATTGTTTTCGTACCTCATAGTCACTAATACACCTCCACAGGAGTTTTCGAAAGGTCATTGCCCCCGCAGGGTTTTTGGCCCCAGAGGGCCAAAAACCCGAGGAGGCACCTTAGGACTCCCCGCGTAATAGAGAGAGAAGAAGAGAGAATGTAGGTATTTCCGGTATATAGCCGCAAAAAATCTCGATTTGATCGCTTGCACGCCCGCAAGGTATCGACGTTTTTCCTGCAAACGCTCATGGGAAGCCAGTAAAGGGACACGGGCGCGAGGACTTGCGGGATCGGCGTCTTTGCCACGAGCTTTGTCCTTGGTTTAGATCTCGAGTTAAAGCGTCCTTGAAAAGCGTTTGTATTTGCCGGCCACCATTACTATTTCAGCGCGATCAAATAAATGCGCTTCGAAATGGCCGAGATTATGATCTAAAACAAATTGAAAACGCTTTCAGAGATCCTGAAGATGGATTTTGGGGGAAAAACAGCTCAGAGAGTCCTGAAGTATACTAGATCGAAATTCGAGGCCAGTGTGGTTCATTTGCGACTAAATAGCTAAATCAGTACAGTACTTTCCGATCGTCAGAATTACCCAAGGATAACAATAAGGCGACAGGCCTGCGCGACTCCCATTCACGTGTAGTAGCCGCTTAGGAAGTTTTGCCCCTTTTGTATGGTACGATCGGAGGATCTTTGAATATTTCGCTAAGCACTAATCCTGTGTTTTCAGGGAGACATTTCGTCAGAGTAAAGCCGTTAGAGGTCATATTTCTGTGTTGCTTCCGCTGTTATCCGCTTGTAATTTGCAGAGTTTGACACCTCTGTTTTTCTGCCAGTTTTTTTCTCTTGATATTGCAAGATATGTTTTAGGTTCTCTCAAATGTTAGCTCTGGAGGAATAAAGTTTGAAATATTCCTTTGGCATCTCGTTTATTTGGATGGCTTATTTTCACAGAGTAATCTTACGGCAGGGATCCAAATGTAAACGTTTTGCGGCGTTTTCATCGAGGACAAAGAGCTTGACTCTAATTTGCATATATGGCGACTGTAACGCGATACTTATGTTTACATTTCACTTCTGTTGTGCTTTCGAGATACGTCTGCTCGTACACTCTTTTCTTTTCTAAGGATGCTATTTTTCCGGCCCAGACTGAATATTCTTATTTTTCTGCCGATTTTAGGCTGAAAATATTCTTGTATTGTTCTTACATTACAGCTTATGGCATTTTCGTTTTATTGCCCCCGCAGGGTTTTTGGCCCAAAAACCCGAGGAGGCACCTTAGGACTCCCCGCGTAATAGAGAGAGAAGAAGAGAGAATGTAGGTATTTCCGGTATATAGCCGCAAAAAATCTCGATTTGATCGCTTGCACGCCCGCAAGGTATCGACGTTTTTCCCGCAAACGCTCATGGGAGGCCAGCAAAGGGACACGGGCGCGAGGACTTGCGGGATCGGCGTCTTTGCCACGAGCTTTGTCCTTGGTTTAGATCTCGAGTTAAAGCGTCCCTGAAAAGCGTTTGTATTTGCCGGCCTCCATTACTATTTCAGCGCGATCAGATGAGTTCGCTTCGAAATGGCCGAGATTATGACCTCGAAAACAAATTGAAAACGCTTTCACAGATCCTGAAGATGGATTTTGGGGGGAACACAGCTCAGAGAGTCCTGAAGTATACTAGATCGAAATTCGAGGCCAGTGTGGTTCATTTGCGACTAAATAGCTAAATCAGTATAGTACCTTCCGATCGTCAGAATTACCCAAGGATAACAATAAGGCGACAGGCCTGCGCGACTCCTATTCACGTGTAGTAGCCGCTTAGGAAGTTTTGCCCCTTTTGTATGGTACGATCGGAGGATCTTTGAATATTTCGCTAAGCACTAATCCTGTGTTTTCAGGGAGACATTTCGTCAGAGTAAAGCCGTTAGAGGTCATATTTCTGTGTTGCTTCCGCTGTTATCCGCTTGTAATTTGCAGAGTTTGACACCTCTGTCTTTTTGCCAGTTTTTTTCTCTTGATATTGCAAGATATGTTTTAGGTTCTCTCAAATGTTAGCTCTGGAGGAATAAAGTTTGAAATATTCCTTTGGCATCTCGTTTATTTGGATGGCTTATTTTCACTGAGTAATCTTACGGCAGGGATCCAAATGTAAATGTTTTGCGGCGTTTTCATTGAGGACAAAAAGCTTGACTCTAATTTGCATATATGGCGACTGTAACGCGATACTTTTGTTTACATTTCACTTCTGTTGTGCTTTCGAGATACGTTTGCTCGTACACTCTTTTCTTTTCTAAGGATGTTATTTTTCCGGCCCAGACTGAATATTCTTATTTTTCCGCCGATTTTAGGCTAAAAATATTCTTGTATTATTCTTACATTATAGCTTATGGCATTTTCGTTTTATTTAGAATTTATTATGCTATCAAGTACAAGTGTTTGGTTTCTGGATCTGGATCGCGTTCAGCACATTGTGCATGTGCTCTGGACACCACTTTTCGTAGCGAGGCTAAGATGTCACGTCAAAATATATTCTTATATAAAAAAGAGTTCATATCAAGACAATTGTTTTTTTTAGTATCTGACTAGAACAATAACGTTCAATATTATTGTTTCAATGAGCAGAAATAAAAGAAAGCGGGGGCAGCTTTAGTGATAACTATTACTAGTTTAGAATTTATTAGGCTATCAAGTACAAGTGTTTGGTTTCTGGACCTGGATCGCGTTCAGCACATTGTGCATGTGCTCTGGACACCACTTTTCGTAGCGAGGCCAAGATGTCACGTCAAAATATATTCTTATATAAAAAAGAGTTCATATCAAGACAATTGTTTTTATTTTAGTATCTGACTAGAACAATAACGTTCAATATTATTGTTTCAATGAGCAGAAATATAAGAAAGCGGGGGCAGCTTTAGTGATAACTATTACTAGTTTTATGATAAGTAAATGACAGTTTTTCCTATCCTTTTGTATCCTTCAACGACGTCAACTAGAGAAAACCCTAACCTTTCTATTTAAATACGTCAAGACTGAAGAAGAACTCCTCTCGGGGAAAAGCCTGGCCTTATAGTCCATTATAAGGAGTACCTTCCCTTGCGGCACACCTTTTCCAACGCATGCAAGTTATCCTGGACTCTTCTTTCGCCTGCCCGGGTTCAGCCCCTATATGGGGCGCGAAGAAAGGAGAGTTCAGGGACTTGACTAACGGAAGTCATCAAAAATGTCACGTCAAATGTCAAATTGAGCACACTGGAAATGGCTAGGGTTAGAAGATCAAAAAGTTATCTTACAGCTACAGTTTTAGACCTTTTGTCTAAATGTATGTGTACATTCACCTGTGCCAAGAGAAGGATAATTATACACGAGGTTTTGTTATTTTCTTCTCACCCCTCTCTGCCCAAGAGGACAATCAACCTCATTCCAAGGTTCTTTCAGACCCTGGGAACGAGGTTGATAGACGGTAAGAAGAAAAGTACTGGTCGCTAGATTGCCAAGCTATACGTGGTTTCAACAATTCTGCTGATTGACCACAAACTTACGCCATACTTTTGAACATGACGGACGGGGTATCAACAAAACATATCTAAATCCAACTCTACTCGAGGAGAGGAAATAGCTCGAAAAATAGAATGCTTGTAATCTTAACTTCGTTTATTACAGTACTTAGTGTGACCGTGATCTCGTTTTCTTTACTTGTATTCTTCTTTACTGAAATCGCTTGAAGATTATCAGAATGCTGAGCACCGTATTGATTCGATGAGTGCCCTCCTTCCAACCGCGACCCTATTCCGATAAACGCCCCATGCAATAAGCAAAACCAACATAAATATTATGGCGCCTTTAGAGTAGGCATCAACGGAGGTTCATCTTCCTTAATTGCTCACATTCATGATGCCATATTACAAAAACAGTGCTCTTCGAGTTTCGCAACAGTTATGTCCTTGTGAGTGAATATTCCTTGAAATATTTGATCTCCTCTTCAAATTTTGTGGCGACCGCTCGGCTGGTCGTTCTGGCCAAGTCTTTATCCGGTCTCCTGGATCCAGTCGTCATGTAATTGTTCCAGTATTACACTTTTTAGCTTTGTTCCATCAAGTTTAATAAATATCGTATTGAAGTTTTGCTTTGTCACACGGTTGTTTCTCTAGAGGAAATAAGCGGCCTTTCTCGCCGGAATAAGCACCCTCCCTTGAGGTAACAAAATTAAATAAGCGCCTCAGGTGCTAAATCGAATCATTGCTGGTACATGTAGCTAGCGGAATTTCCTATTGATTACGTCTTAACGTTGCAGTTTGTTGTCCTCATAACGGAGCCTCGTAGATATCAATATGTTTAAAAAATTCTTACCAACAACTAGGCAGGGGAAGGAGTTCTTCGCCCTTGATGTTTTGCAATAGAGTGTATAAATTTTTAATAATAATAATAACAATAATAATAATAATAATAATAATAATAATAATAACTTTATTAAAACTTCACAATAATTACAAAAAGTATCAGTACAATAAGTAATATTTTACAATTTGAAATTATATCGTGTTGTTTACAAATTAACGTTGTAGTTTGTTAATAGTAATAATAATAATAATAATAATAATAATAATAATAATAATAATAACAACAATTTTGTAACAAAAACTCACGACGTTTCCGAGGTTATTTTCAAGAGCGAGTGAAAAACATATACAATTTAGATAAAAATTAGAAAGTCAGATCGAAAGTTACAAGTGATGAAAAATAAAAAGATTAAAAATCTATCTTAAAAGAGCTTTACAACTTTAAAATTGATTAAAAG
Organism: Platygyra sinensis; assembly: GCA_019787425.1. Lineage (NCBI taxonomy): Eukaryota > Metazoa > Cnidaria > Anthozoa > Scleractinia > Merulinidae > Platygyra > Platygyra sinensis. The sequence goes on along the minus strand of JAHPZR010053619.1, from coordinate 4,409 downwards.
GTAAAGCTTGACAACTAATATCCAATGGTAATAGGACTGTATTGAAAACAATTTGGCCTGTAATCATATAAGTGATTAACAAAATCGGACGACCTCGAAGTCAGTGGGAATTAGCCTGCATGGGCTGCAGGCTAAGTGGGCATCCGATTTATCAACCTTACAAATATGATTGCAGACTGAATTGATTGGACGACACAGTGTCCTGTCATCAATTAACCATGACCATTACAATTTCCCAAAAAAAAGTAATTGAAAGTTTCATTTAAAATTTAGCTTTCAATAGCCGAAACACATGAAATGTGGAGAATAGCTGGAAAAAGGGTGTTAAGTTTCTTTGAAAACAGCTACAGGCAGGAGATACCTCGATCCGGTCAATGTTGTGATTGGTGGATTCAGTCAGGAATACTTGAAATGATTGGCTTGTGTAATTGTTCGATTACAGGTGTCTGATTACAGCCAACTGTCCGATTATAGCTTTGTAGAAGTGGTGCAAAATACAGAAAATTATTTTTTTTGTGTTAATACTTTAGAAACTTGATTAGACTGAGAAATCCTTCACCTTAAATGTATCTAATGAAAAGTATTTTGTTGTTAATTACTGAATGAAGCTCTTAGCGCATATTTTTTTGTTTAATACTGTCTCACTTTTATGGAAAATTTACATAAGTGTAATACCGAGTCTGATCAAGCGAACAAGTAATGTTACGTAACTGAAAGTACCTCAGTTAGCATTTAACCGGGCGCTATATGCAGTTTGCCGCCTAAAATTCCGCTCTACTGCAATATATGGTTTTTTTAATAGACTAATGAACTTGATGAATGGGCAAAGTGAAGCCCTTCTGCAGTGCGTCCGGCCTCTTTACGCTTGCATTTGCCGCCATTCTTCACGAAAACTTACACGGTCGGATGGTATTTTTGCCAGGCAAAACACCTGAAGCCCTAGTTATAAGGGAAAAAGCCGACGAATCACTTTGCCTTAAAAAAGTTCCAACCAGCCATTTTTGTAACTTCAAAAGATGACAAGATATGACCTTGCACGCTGTGATGAAATCAAAGTCTGCCATAAAAAAAATAAAGATTAAAGTATCAAAAATGATCGACGCAATTCTCTTTTTTGATGGTGAGCTGGAAACTATAACCATTTGTTCAATATGCCTCGGCATATGTTTCAATTCGAAGGGGTGCTATTCCTGATTTTTCGGCGCTGCTTTTGTATCGGCCAATTAGTTACCAGCGAGTACCTTTATGCAATGTTTGTAATCATTGACCCAGTCAGCTGCGTTTTTAACTCAACGGCCGGTTGACAGTTCTGCTAAAGCATCTTCATCCTTTTTTTCGATGGTCCACAGTTTATCATAAAAAAGTGAAACATAATTTTTCAAACTACTCCCGGCGCCTCCAAGAAAATATTAACAGGTGTTCAATGCATTTTTTTCTTTCAATAGAATAACCGACCAGTCTGAATAAACAACGTAAGAAACTATACATTGACGCTATTTTTGTTCGATTGTCATATCACACAGCGAAACGTTTTGGAATCAGTCGCTATGTTTGTATGCGCAGTGACAGAACAGTTTTTGTTTAAGGCACCACTAGCTCGAAAAAGAAAAAAAACGGAGCACGAGGTGGTTGACAAACTTGATATTGAATTCAATTTATAATTATACAGTTCTTTCAGCGACCCCGCATAATTCAGTGTATTGTCATGTATCTTCCATTTCTTTACATTTGCACCTCGCCGCGCGGTGTTCATTATTGCTGACAGGAAAAGTTTATATTGTGGCGGTATAAAATTTAAATGAATGCAAACACTCAATCTGGAAGAAAGCATGAATTCTGCTCTGAAACCCTACATGGCACGGTTTGACGGAAACCCAAATTGGGGTTTTGCTTTTTTTGTTTCTTTTTCTGTAGCCGCGCAATTCAGCTGAAGGTGCTGGCGGAACAAAAGGTGACCAGTCAAGTGGTAATCACTTTGATAAACAATGGCCGGATGATTTGGGCGGAATTCAACTTTCAGTGTGTATTCAGATGCATATTAGCGCCTTTCTGTAGCTTTCGTACCATTGGTCGGCTCATTCTGTTTGGACTTGTGTGTTTATCTCCGTTTCTATGATACTGCACTGGACAAGATTCTCTTGGGATAACCTTGATCAGGAGTCTTTTAATATTGCTACCGCCCGGGCAGTACAGTACCTATAGGCAAACCACTGGAGCGGTTGTAAAACCCAGAGAAACCAAGGTTGACAGATTCATTGCTGCGTTCTTTAAGTTCTGAGAAAGATGTCCGGTGACGCTGAACCAGGAAAGGCGAAAGCAGCCGGGATCGTGTCCATTGTGATTGCTATTCTGGCTCTTGGCAATATAATATGCGGATTTATCAACGTGGCGCTTGGTGCACCAGATGGTTCGGGTCTGTGGTCTGGATTCGGGGTAAGTTATAAACATTTTTTGCTACACGAAGCTATCCTAAGATCTAGATTCTTTCACCGATGTATAACTTGAAAAAAAAGGGTCTTAGAAGCAGAACAACTTCAACTCCGAGCGAGGTCAAAATTAGTCATCCGCTGAAACGTAGAATTGATTGCGGACTTATTCAAAATATGACTAAAATAATATCAAGAGCCTACATAGTCTCTTGATAATATTCATTCCTGAGTGCTCTTAGACGCAAATTGTCTGATTAAATCAGAGCCTGGAATCTCCTTAGCAGTTCAGCGTCACTAGAATATAGAATCAAGCAATATTCATTTCTTGTTTGTCGGGAATAAAAAGCGTCTCTTTTCTCAACCGCGCGAATTTTGCTCCCCATAGGTTGAAACCCGTTTTTCACTTGAATTGTGTAAACATTATGCTGCTCGTAAAACCAGATCGAGAAGCTTTCTCCGGTAAACGCATGTATGCATCGTCTATTTTTTTCAGGATATCTTTTTCTCGTATTGAATATCGCAGGTCACTCGCACACCCATGTGAACAGGATTGAACTCACATTGTGATCGGCTTTCTCTTCATCCTTTGCAAAAAACAGCGATTTTGAACAAACAAGAGAGAAGAAAGCCAGAGCCTGATGATAATTTCAACTAAGATAAACGATAGACCGAGTAGATTCATAGCGTCTTTAAATTTTGACAACAAATGAACAAAAGCCAAGATCTTAAGTGACAGTGAAAACTATGAGGTCTTCTACAAAGAAAAGCTCGTGTTTTGAGTTGATTTAGGACTAAGTTGAAGAAAATTCCTGGGCTGTGTTTATAATGAAGCATTCGTGTAGGTATGGTTACCAAAACAAAACATGTATAAGTTGGATGAAAATTAAATCGAAATGTTTTTTATTTCTCTCGGGGGAATGCTAATTGAAAAGATTCCTGGCCTTCTGTTGTAACAAGTAATATTTATATGCATATATTATTTATTTATTCATTTATTTTTATTGATTGGTTGATTGGTTGATATTATTCGAATTTCAAAAGCTCAAAAGTATGGGTCGCAAATTGTTTTAAGGTTTCTCGATAATGGTTCAGTTCCATGTCTAAGGCAGTGTTGGTTATCAGTATTTTACAGTAACTGCAGAAATTCTCGCGTGCTAATTGGGTAATATTGTCAATATGCGGACAGACACATAAATTTATAATTTATGCGATGCGCCAACAAGTAATAGCGGACAATTTGACAATTTGTATCGTAAAAAAACAAATTGAAGTCAGTTTTCATGCGTCTGTCCTGTTATTGACAATGAATTCGTCAAAACAGTGTCAAAGTAGTCTGCTGATCCACTCGGCTATAGCTTCGTGGATTCTTAGCTACTTTGACAATGTTATGGCGAAATTCATCATCAATAACAGGACAGACGCATGAAAAACTGACGTCAATTTGTTAAATTTGTCACATTACGATCTGAATATTCTCGTTTTCCTAGTGAACACTTAGAAAACCGGTTATAAGACCTGCATTTCAATTAATAAAACGGATATGACCAGGAATTGAACTATACTAAAGAGAATGCTGTGTGGTATGTCGGTACAGTTTTGCATTGTGCACGTGTTGACATCGCTCCACTCTCTGCGCAGTTTTCAATCGATCTCTATCGGTTGTTGGCTAGTTTTCTCTTTCGTTTGAAAAAGAATCTATACGATCCTTTTCAAGGGTTCCGTTTAAACCGTTATTTGATTTTATTATATTCTATTTTCCATCAAAGCGCCAAAAATGTCCTGAGCAAAATATAATCCTTGCTTGTGTATACTCTTAACATATTCGTAAAATTTTGCTTGTCCTTAGTTCCTATTGCTGTTGTTGTTGCTTTTGGTTTTATGCGTTTGATGACTTCAGTACATTGTTTCTTTTTGCAGCAAATGCTTGTTGCTATTTTGGGAATAATAACCTGGATCAAATTGAGCAAGGCAGTGGTATGT
>JAHPZR010053617.1:15000-18846 GCA_019787425.1 Platygyra sinensis | reverse complement strand
ATAGATACGATTAAGTAAGAAATATGGCACATGGGCAGTGTATTACTGTGAAATTAATAGTGGTAAAAGTACAAGCGATTAGTTCGGTTCCACAGGTAGGCAATCACTATGAAAGTATTAATTGTTGGGATGAAAAAATCATTATCAAAATGTCTCCTTATTATTTTTACACAAATTTAAAAACATTTCATTCTTTTTTGTAGCAAACTTGAACAGATTACCATTTCCAATATGTTATTTCGTAAACCTCGAATCAACACGATTTTCAATATATACCAGGACATAAAACTCCTCGTCTTAATGTTTTGTCATTATCCGGCTCTATGTGACTCACATCTCGCTTGTTTTTGCTGGTTTCCATCCTAAAACAAACCAAAGAGGCAAAAAAAAAGTCTATAAGGAAAAATGTCACAGGGAATACAGCACGATATTTCATTGTCACTTAATAAACAATGATTCACTAAAGTTACTAGCTAAGTGACTCAGAAGTCAATACAAATATTACTTGACTTGTCCCAAAGCTTAAAGTTTTCTTCTCGATCTTTCCTCTAGAACTATTGTTTTCTGGAAACTGACATGTTTGCGGAAACTGAATCTCGACAATTGTCAAATTGTAGGTTACTGTTTCGCTAGAAATTATTATTATTGTCCTGAAGTATGCATTTAAAACGCAGTGGAATAAAACAAAACATTACACACCACTGTAAATGTGCATGACAAGAAGACTTTTTTGTTTCTTAGCCATCGTCTGGTCCCTTCTGTATTTCAATGGATTCCGCTTCTGTAGAAATAAATAACATTTAATTGAGCGGGCAGACTTGGAAATTTCCTGAGATTCGGCATGTATTACGTCGGAAACTAGAGAGATGCCATGCAACCCATAAAACACTATAGTAATAATAGCAAGACTCATCCCCAACTTTTTACTCTTGATTTCAAAAATAGCCAGCTCAGAATTTGACTATGATCGAGCAGGACAGTAAGCATATTCTATACTCTACTTAATTTAATGAGAGGCTTCAAAATTTATATTTGCAGTAAAAAGTCACAAAGACCACCAACATTTGACCTGATTATGCAAGGTAAGGAAGCAATAATAACTGCATGTCTGGGAAAATATTCTATCTGTACATAAAGTACACTCTGGGTTGCGGATTCACTTTAAACGAATATCGAGTTCTGTTTCCAAAACTACTGTAGTGGCCTTTTTCGTCAGGTGTGAATACACACAAAATGATAATAAAAAAAATCTGCTTCATCGACACCTGCAATAAATCTATCACAGTTGTCAAAGCAGTGGAAACAAAAACTAAAAATTTAAAATGACCGCCAAAGTTTGAAGACCTTAAGCTGTCCAACCATCAAAGAAGTTGAGTAGTTCGTCTAGAGTAGTAGTTTCAAACAAAATAGATTTGCATCTATTAGCAAATGAGTTAAAATTGTGAAAAGTTTAAAAATGTATTACTCACGGTGCCTTATTTCTCCAAAGTTTAGGGTGACGTCATCACCAATGAGTTGAAACGGAGCCCAGTACCTTACGGCACTAAACTTTTCTGTCTCCCGGAGGTACTTCGTGGCCAGGCTAAGGGATACACTGGCGCTTTTTCCATCTCTCAGGTGTTGATAGAACTTTTTCATGAACTCCATAGTGGCTTCATCATCAACTGCCCAGAGTGTCACTAGAATAGAACGAGCACCAGCCCCAAGAAATGCTCGAGCAATGCCCACCACACCCTCAGCTTTGATATCCCCTTGACCACTATGGCAGCAACTGAGCACCACAAGCCTTGCTCGCAGCTGGACGGCTCGCACGTCTGCAATTTTCAAAATATAGTCGTCTTCTTGAGGATACTTGCTTTGCCGTTGCTGGTTTGGAGCCAGATAAATTTGGCCACTTCCAGGTTGACCGTGTGCGGCGATGTGTACTAAGGCAACGGAACCGATCCGCCTTAGGACCTCATCTTTACTTGCTGCCTTTCCGGTAAGTGGAGTGATGTTAAGAATCCCACCTATCATTCTTACTTCCTCTTTGGCATATGGCAACTGCAGCATTTTGGGTTTCCCAGTGTCAAAGAAGGTGATTTCCTTCAGACATGGATCTCCCACAAGCAACGCCCCGCTCTTGGAATGGTGATCTTCTGAAGCATCTGCGATCAGCTTTAAACATGTCAAAGAGGGAATGACTCGGATCCTGAAAGATTCACCGAGGTATCTTGAAGAATCATCCAGAAACGCAGCAAAAGGAGCCAAGCATAGCGCACCATCTGGGACAATGATTATTTCTTCGTTTCGTAGCAATTTTGCGATGGGGCCAAAAATACTACAATGTAAAAGGCTCAACGAATTTTTTTTTCCCTTTGATAGTTGTACTAATATGTCAGATTCTTTATTGCGTGTCAATTCTTCTGATGGTTCTCTTGGCTTGCGATCCTTAATTCTGACACAACGACCAAGGTTATCGTTGAATGCATTTGTCATTACTTCTTTTAAGAAGTCACGACCTCCCATGTCAGTCTGCCTAAACTGAACTCCATGTCCTTGGGATAGTACCCATAAATTGGTCTTCTTATACTCAAGAGCTATAAACACTATTTGAGTGGACACATCGAGTACTATACTGGACATGATTTCTGTCAAATCAAAAGATTCAGACGGGGGTAGTTTAATGCCATACTGCATCTCCATGAGATCTTTAAGGGCTTGTCCTCGGCCTTGCTCAGCAGCGCTCAAAGCCTCGTCAGTCTTTGAAAGCTTCACCAGAGTTGTCCAAAGAGCGGTATAGGCACTTTGATGTTCATCACGGAAGTTTACTTTCCACACGTCTTCGTCCCGAAGAAGAGACCTCGCACCGTCATACGCACTGACACTAGATCGATAAAACGCCAGAGCACAGTTCAAACAACCCGACAATTCATAATCGCAACCAAGCTTAAAACAGGCGCATCCTTCCCCAATCCTGTCCCCAGATTCTTTCGCCATGTTAAGATGCTGCTTGTGATATTCTTTGGCTGCTTTCAAATAACCCTGACGCTGACAAAAGCTTCAAAGTCTACAATACAAAATACTTTTGGAACTTTTTCTGCCAGTCTCTTCTGCAATCTTTAGGCCTTGCAAATAATAATCAACGCTTCCATTAAAATCACCAAGGGCATGACGAACGACGCCAAGATTGGTATAGCTTTGTTCCTCCAAATGTATGTCCCCTAGCTCTTTCGCAATGCTAAGAGATTGTGTTAAGTACTCCGTCGCCTCTTTGAAATTTCCGAGTTGGCAATAAACGTTACCAAGACTGCAATAGGTAAGTCCGTCATTCTCTGTCCGTCTTCCGTTTCCCACTTCCTCTGCAATGCTAAGACTCTGCTTGTGGTACCCTAGGGCTTGTTTGAGATCACCGAGACATTGATAAGCATTGGCAAGGCCACTATAGGCGCATCCCTCTCCAGCCCTGTCCGCCACTTCTTTGGCAACGTTAAGACTCTGCTTGTGGTACTTTAGGGCTTTTGCGAAATCGCCGAGACCTTGATAAGCGGAGCCAAGACCACCGAAGGCATGTCCCTCTCCAGCTCTGTCCCCTACTTCTTTGGCGGCGCTAAGGCTCTGCCTGTGGTACTCTAGGGCTTGTGTGTAATCGCCGAGATGTTGACAAGCGTTGCCAAGACCACCATAGGCACATCCCTCTCCAGCTCTGTCCCCCACTTCTTTGGCTATGCTAAGATGTTGCGTAAAGTACTTAAAGGCTTGACTGAAATCTCCAAGACTCCCATGAGCTTCGCCGATAGCGCAAGAGATCCGTCCCTCCTCAGCCCTGTTCCCGACCTCTTTAACAATGTTAAGATATTGCTTGAG
>JAHPZR010053617.1:0-7500 GCA_019787425.1 Platygyra sinensis | reverse complement strand
CTGGAAAGCATGTAGGAGCATTCAGAGATTTAAGGAGGTAACAACAGCCACAAAGAGTATTTAATTCTAATGGAAAGACTTTTTACTCTGTCCTTCTGAAACATGGAGAATGACTGAGAAGATCGTTTCAAAACTACAGACGTTTAAAAATAGAAATCTGCACAGAATCCTCCGTATTTACTGATGCCTGCCACCATCAGTAACTTTAACTTCTGGCAGATCACAGGAGAAGTATCTGTGAAACAGCAGTCATGAATGGAAAATGGTCATGGATAGGCCATACACTTAGTGGACCAAGTGACTGAGTCCTCTGATGGAATTCGCAGTGTAACAGAAGGAGAGGTAGACCACGTAGCAGCTGTAGAAGGGGTGCAGAACGCATTGTCCAGTAGAAGGGCTACTCCTGGACGGTGATGGGGCGCTTGGCCAGGGACAGAAGTGATTGGAGGAGTATTGTCAGTGGCCGTTGCCCCAAAATAAAGTAGACAGGCTTAAGGAGAGTTCAGATATCACGACAGAAACGTATTTGTGAATCTCAAAACTTAACCGCAATACTCCGATTCAACCGAAATCGTAAAATACCGAAAAAACCTGACACGAACTTAAGGCGACTGCTAAACGTTTGTGTAAATGATGCTGGGAAAAAATCATAGTTTCATCAAGATAAATATTACCACTATTTTCTTCCACTAGCTCGTTTGGTATTCATGGTGCATCCCCTCACGTATTTGCCACTCGCGTTCACGGCTTCGCAACCAAAACAAATGCACTCGCGCGCGAAATCCCGCCAGCTATGCAGGCTACTTTATAACCACTAGTTTGGTTAAATCTTATTTAAAGTATGACTTACTGTTATGAAACTTGTCCTTTGAATCGTTCCTTGGACGTATCTCATCTGCGTCAACAGGCGTAAAACTAAAACAAAACAGAACAGGCTTAAGAAAAAGAGATACATGATTCACTCCTACTCGCTGAACATTGATGACGTGGAGGATAGAGCATACTTTTCTTGTACAATATTACGGGCACCTTATTGTAACGGTTGTCCAAAAGATCAATGACAGCAACATAGCGGCTGAGTACTCATCAACGTTGCAATTTTCTTACAACTGTTTCCCACAAAAGATCTTGAAGAGGTTTCAAAGCTAAAAATCTGGACAAAAAGCTTTTTTATATAGTGCTCTACAGTTTTCTGATGTTGTCTTGGAGGAAGGCAGTTTTTAAACGCAAAATTCAATTGAACACGAATAAGAAACGAAATTAAAAGAGTACAGTCACATAAAGTAAGTCCATGGTTTTTTCTGATACTGCGCGGCTTGAAAGAGTTACAACTTAAACGAAATCTGATAGGCATGTCTCAAATTTGCGCAGACGGTTGATAACGGCATGAAACCGAAACATCTTCAATAAAAAATTTGACAATTCTGGGCTTCTGACGTCACGCTTACGGCCATCACGAGCATCACGCATCACTTGTTGTGTACAGAAACAGGATTATTTTCACTTTACATCTTTGCTTGTTGCCTTTTTCATATGATGTCAATTCAAATGACAGTCAAATCTTATCTCTCTTGAGCTTGTGGAAAAGAACCTCGCCTTCTCTGATGTTTCGTTCTTAAGCAATTCTCAGATTGCCGCAAACGTTTTTTTTTTGCCCATTTGCTTTCTTTCATAATCGCAGTTCAGAAACTCAATGCGCTTCCAGACTGTACACATATCCACGTGTGGGGTCCTTAACAAAATCTTTCTCCCAAATAGTCAGCAGGGCTCATACCCTTTCGCTTCTGTTGCCAAGAACAAATGTGTGCAGTTTAATTGTCTGCAATGACGTCTTTCAGTAAGCGCATTCAGCCAAGCTTTCAATCACTTCCTGTCAGTTTACATTTCTCTTTCTCTCCGTTGGTTGACCCTTTACTTGTGGACATAATCGGGTTGACCTTCCTGCGTTTGATATTACTCTCATTGAAGTAAACTGCAATCTTCCTCGACAAAAATTGCAGGTCACTACGGTCTAGCTATTTCTATTGGCAGACGGATTCCGTGATTTACTTTCTGGTGTATTTTTCGCAAGCTTTAGAGATTTAATTCATATCGTGTGCAAAAAAAGGTTCATTTATATCTTAACTTGATAATTAGCCCTTTCCTTCAAAACTCGCTTTGTATTTATCCACAATGTCTTGAGTACTTACAGCATTGACTTGCTGTCGCAGTCTGTTTATATTCAACTCTACGGTCGTCTTCCTACCTGCTCATTAACTGCCTACCTTCATTGCAGATGACAATTAATTTCGATAAAACACTTTTTCCGGCACGTTTATGGCGCCTGAATATAACCTCTGGGTTTTCTTTTTTTCGCTTTCATTCTTTCCTTGTCATCTGAACGACGCTATTGCCCCTTGACACTAATTTGATGAAAACTCTCGTAAGAATTACATCTTTAACTTGCAGATCTCTTGTCTATTTATTTATCATGATTTAACGAGTCCTGTAGTTACGACTGCATTATCGTCTTTGCTTTCCTACGAGCAATTAACGTTTAACATCCACCTTGCCTGTTCCATGCTCTCGGTCTCGAAATAGCCGGCGCGTGAAAAAAAACCGAGCGGGGTAGGGGAGACAAATTAAAGAAGAAAATGCAATGCGGCAAGACTGTGGGTGATGTAAGGTTGTAAAGCTCTTACACCTTATATTCCGTTGGGCAGCAAGCCTTAACAACATAAAGCTCTAAGGATCGTACCACGTTAAGTTCTTACAATGCAAGGGTGCTACGCAATATCACGTTCCAAAGCGGGAGTGGTGATTTCACTATAAAATCTCTCAATAAGGTTAATATATAAAGAGTAAAAGGTAAAATTCTTCACTGTAAATCACACAGAAATGGAACGAAAAATATCAGCAGTTATACAATCCTTAGAGTACCTAAAGCAACATCTTAACATTGTTAAAGAGGTCGGGGACAGGGCTAAAGAGGGTCAGATCTATTGCGCTATTGGCCATGCTCATGAGAGTCTTGGAGATCTAAGTCAAGCCTTAGAGTACTACAGGCAACATCTCAGTATAGCCAAAGAAGTGGGGGACAGAGCTGGAGAGGGATGTGCCTATGGTGGTCTTGGCAGGGCTTCTCAAGATCTCGGCGATTTCACACAAGCCCTAGAGTACCACAAGCAGCGTCTCAACATTGTTAAAGAGGGCGGAGACAGGGCTAAAGAGGGACAGATCTATTGCGTTATTGGCTTTGCTCATTGCCGTCTCGGAGATTTCAGTCAAGCCTTAGAGTACTACAGGCAACATCTCAGTATAGCCAAAGAAGTGGGGGACAGAGCTGGGGAGGGATGTGCCTATTATGGTCTTGGCAATGCTTGTCAAGGTCTCGGCGATTTCACACAAGCCCTGGAGTACCACAAGCAGAGTCTTAGCGTTGCCAAAGAAGTGGGGGACAGAGCTGGAGAGGGACTTACCTATGGTGGTCTTGGCAATGCTTGTCAAGCTCTCGGCGATTTCACACAAGCCCTAGAGTACCACAAGCAACAGCTTAACGTTGCGAAAGAAGTGGGGGACAGAGATGAAGAGGTACGTGCCTATAGCAAACTTTTCAACGTTTATATACGTCTCAGACATTCCAAACAATCCTTAGAGTACCTCAAGCAATATCTTAACATTGTTAAAGAGGTCGGGAACAGGGCTGAGGAGGGACGGATCTCTTGCGCTATCGGCGAAGCTCATGGGAGTCTTGGAGATTTCAGTCAAGCCTTTAAGTACTTTACGCAACATCTTAGCATAGCCAAAGAAGTGGGGGACAGAGCTGGAGAGGGATGTGCCTATGGTGGTCTTGGCAACGCTTGTCAACATCTCGGCGATTACACACAAGCCCTAGAGTACCACAGGCAGAGCCTTAGCGCCGCCAAAGAAGTAGGGGACAGAGCTGGAGAGGGACATGCCTTCGGTGGTCTTGGCTCCGCTTATCAAGGTCTCGGCGATTTCGCAAAAGCCCTAAAGTACCACAAGCAGAGTCTTAACGTTGCCAAAGAAGTGGCGGACAGGGCTGGAGAGGGATGCGCCTATAGTGGCCTTGCCAATGCTTATCAATGTCTCGGTGATCTCAAACAAGCCCTAGGGTACCACAAGCAGAGTCTTAGCATTGCAGAGGAAGTGGGAAACGGAAGACGGACAGAGAATGACGGACTTACCTATTGCAGTCTTGGTAACGTTTATTGCCAACTCGGAAATTTCAAAGAGGCGACGGAGTACTTAACACAATCTCTTAGCATTGCGAAAGAGCTAGGGGACATACATTTGGAGGAACAAAGCTATACCAATCTTGGCGTCGTTCGTCATGCCCTTGGTGATTTTAATGGAAGCGTTGATTATTATTTGCAAGGCCTAAAGATTGCAGAAGAGACTGGCAGAAAAAGTTCCAAAAGTATTTTGTATTGTAGACTTTGAAGCTTTTGTCAGCGTCAGGGTTATTTGAAAGCAGCCAAAGAATATCACAAGCAGCATCTTAACATGGCGAAAGAATCTGGGGACAGGATTGGGGAAGGATGCGCCTGTTTTAAGCTTGGTTGCGATTATGAATTGTCGGGTTGTTTGAACTGTGCTCTGGCGTTTTATCGATCTAGTGTCAGTGCGTATGACGGTGCGAGGTCTCTTCTTCGGGACGAAGACGTGTGGAAAGTAAACTTCCGTGATGAACATCAAAGTGCCTATACCGCTCTTTGGACAACTCTGGTGAAGCTTTCAAAGACTGACGAGGCTTTGAGCGCTGCTGAGCAAGGCCGAGGACAAGCCCTTAAAGATCTCATGGAGATGCAGTATGGCATTAAACTACCCCCGTCTGAATCTTTTGATTTGACAGAAATCATGTCCAGTATAGTACTCGATGTGTCCACTCAAATAGTGTTTATAGCTCTTGAGTATAAGAAGACCAATTTATGGGTACTATCCCAAGGACATGGAGTTCAGTTTAGGCAGACTGACATGGGAGGTCGTGACTTCTTAAAAGAAGTAATGACAAATGCATTCAACGATAACCTTGGTCGTTGTGTCAGAATTAAGGATCGCAAGCCAAGAGAACCATCAGAAGAATTGACACGCAATAAAGAATCTGACATATTAGTACAACTATCAAAGGGAAAAAAAAATTCGTTGAGCCTTTTACATTGTAGTATTTTTGGCCCCATCGCAAAATTGCTACGAAACGAAGAAATAATCATTGTCCCAGATGGTGCGCTATGCTTGGCTCCTTTTGCTGCGTTTCTGGATGATTCTTCAAGATACCTCGGTGAATCTTTCAGGATCCGAGTCATTCCCTCTTTGACATGTTTAAAGCTGATCGCAGATGCTTCAGAAGATCACCATTCCAAGAGCGGGGCGTTGCTTGTGGGAGATCCATGTCTGAAGGAAATCACCTTCTTTGACACTGGGAAACCCAAAATGCTGCAGTTGCCATATGCCAAAGAGGAAGTAAGAATGATAGGTGGGATTCTTAACATCACTCCACTTACCGGAAAGGCAGCAAGTAAAGATGAGGTCCTAAGGCGGATCGGTTCCGTTGCCTTAGTACACATCGCCGCACACGGTCAACCTGGAAGTGGCCAAATTTATCTGGCTCCAAACCAGCAACGGCAAAGCAAGTATCCTCAAGAAGACGACTATATTTTGAAAATTGCAGACGTGCGAGCCGTCCAGCTGCGAGCAAGGCTTGTGGTGCTCAGTTGCTGCCATAGTGGTCAAGGGGATATCAAAGCTGAGGGTGTGGTGGGCATTGCTCGAGCATTTCTTGGGGCTGGTGCTCGTTCTATTCTAGTGACACTCTGGGCAGTTGATGATGAAGCCACTATGGAGTTCATGAAAAAGTTCTATCAACACCTGAGAGATGGAAAAAGCGCCAGTGTATCCCTTAGCCTGGCCACGAAGTACCTCCGGGAGACAGAAAAGTTTAGTGCCGTAAGGTACTGGGCTCCGTTTCAACTCATTGGTGATGACGTCACCCTAAACTTTGGAGAAATAAGGCACCGTGAGTAATACATTTTTAAACTTTTCACAATTTTAACTCATTTGCTAATAGATGCAAATCTATTTTGTTTGAAACTACTACTCTAGACGAACTACTCAACTTCTTTGATGGTTGGACAGCTTAAGGTCTTCAAACTTTGGCGGTCATTTTAAATTTTTAGTTTTTGTTTCCACTGCTTTGACAACTGTGATAGATTTATTGCAGGTGTCGATGAAGCAGATTTTTTTTATTATCATTTTGTGTGTATTCACACCTGACGAAAAAGGCCACTACAGTAGTTTTGGAAACAGAACTCGATATTCGTTTAAAGTGAATCCGCAACCCAGAGTGTACTTTATGTACAGATAGAATATTTTCCCAGACATGCAGTTATTATTGCTTCCTTACCTTGCATAATCAGGTCAAATGTTGGTGGTCTTTGTGACTTTTTACTGCAAATATAAATTTTGAAGCCTCTCATTAAATTAAGTAGAGTATAGAATATGCTTACTGTCCTGCTCGATCATAGTCAAATTCTGAGCTGGCTATTTTTGAAATCAAGAGTAAAAAGTTGGGGATGAGTCTTGCTATTATTACTATAGTGTTTTATGGGTTGCATGGCATCTCTCTAGTTTCCGACGTAATACATGCCGAATCTCAGGAAATTTCCAAGTCTGCCCGCTCAATTAAATGTTATTTATTTCTACAGAAGCGGAATCCATTGAAATACAGAAGGGACCAGACGATGGCTAAGAAACAAAAAAGTCTTCTTGTCATGCACATTTACAGTGGTGTGTAATGTTTTGTTTTATTCCACTGCGTTTTAAATGCATACTTCAGGACAATAATAATAATTTCTAGCGAAACAGTAACCTACAATTTGACAATTGTCGAGATTCAGTTTCCGCAAACATGTCAGTTTCCAGAAAACAATAGTTCTAGAGGAAAGATCGAGAAGAAAACTTTAAGCTTTGGGACAAGTCAAGTAATATTTGTATTGACTTCTGAGTCACTTAGCTAGTAACTTTAGTGAATCATTGTTTATTAAGTGACAATGAAATATCGTGCTGTATTCCCTGTGACATTTTTCCTTATAGACTTTTTTTTTGCCTCTTTGGTTTGTTTTAGGATGGAAACCAGCAAAAACAAGCGAGATGTGAGTCACATAGAGCCGGATAATGACAAAACATTAAGACGAGGAGTTTTATGTCCTGGTATATATTGAAAATCGTGTTGATTCGAGGTTTACGAAATAACATATTGGAAATGGTAATCTGTTCAAGTTTGCTACAAAAAAGAATGAAATGTTTTTAAATTTGTGTAAAAATAATAAGGAGACATTTTGATAATGATTTTTTCATCCCAACAATTAATACTTTCATAGTGATTGCCTACCTGTGGAACCGAACTAATCGCTTGTACTTTTACCACTATTAATTTCACAGTAATACACTGCCCATGTGCCATATTTCTTACTTAATCGTATCTATAACAAAATTCTCGAA
>JAHPZR010053615.1:52500-71819 GCA_019787425.1 Platygyra sinensis | reverse complement strand
TCGTTATTGTTATTGTTATTGTTCATCGTCAGAGAGATCAACTCTGATATGCCTATCTATATATAAACAGAACAAATGCTGGAAAAAAATCAAATGCCCCGAGCGGGATTCGAACCCACGACACACCGATCTCATGAAAGGTGCTCTAACCACTGAGCTACCGAGGCAACCACAGTGGAGTGAGTCGAATATTAGCTACAAGGGAAACATTGATTGCCAGACATTTGCTCCCAGACCTCTCAGGCTGGGAATTACTTAACAGTAAGTAATTCCCAACCCGAGAGGTCTGGGAACAATCGCCTGTCGTGATTACTTTTGATACTCAACTGAAAACCACTCTCTATGAAGCTAACTTATAGTACAGCCTACATGATTGATATACATGGAACCTGAAAATAGGCAACAAAAATTAATAGGAACAATGGTATTTGGAATTAAAAATTTTCTGTCATGCAAAATTAAGGAAACAGTAAAATTAATATATTAACCTTTGGTGGGAACAAGGATCATTGTCTTTAACGAAAATTTATTTACAGCTGAAGGCAATAAACATCACTTAAACTAAAGTGGAGTTGCCAGTACTTGTGTAGTTTGTACTTACTGTACATTGTAAAAGTAATAAAATTACATGTAAGTATTTTCCTTTCTTATTGATAAAATTTTTCCTACCTGCTTTTGCTGCAGGGGAGATGATCTTCCCAAAATGGGTCTACTAATGGTTGTGCTGAGCTTGATTTTCATGTCTGACAATGTAATCACTGAATGTAAGTACATTGATCAATTAATTCCCCCAAGAGGGTTCCACTTTGTTTGGCTAGGTAGCGAGTTTAAAAGATGTGACTATCCAAGCATTTTTCAAATTTGCATGTGCATGTATGTACAGTAGTATATGTAGATGTGTATTTGAAATTAATCAATTATGTTTTGTAAGGCATCATCCAATGTCTTGTTTGTTGTTTAGCTCCTATGTCTGCCTTTCAAACAATGTCAGAAATGAAATGAAACCTTTAAGCTGTTATGTGTTTTTGTAATAGCCTTGTAAACTGATTGTCTTTAAACAAAATTTATCAAAGGGCAAGGTCACTCTGGAAAACATTTTATTTTATTTTATTTTATTTATTATTGTTATAATTATCAGTATCAGTATCATTATCAGTATCATGATTTTTTTTATTTTTTGTTAACGCTTATGAAAAACCTTGCACTAAGTTTAGTCACCCAGTGAAGTTTCACCACTAAAGTGCGTGTTTCTGTATGAAATTCATCTCCAAAGAAGCCCCAGTTTCAACGTGGTGCCGCCATATGGAACAGAAGACAGCAGCGAGGCCACATTTTTGTGATGTCATTCCATCCAAGACATTTTGCCCAAATGGCTTCTGACAAGTCTTTTAATTACCACTCTGGGCTTTCGCGGCCCTGACGCTATATTATTTTGAGCCAGACAAGCTTTAAACCCTGAAAATTAAAGCAGTGAAGATAGGGAAGTGAATAATCACTTGGAAAATAATTAACAATTATTGGACGAGGTTGAGTAAAATATCGTGATTTGTCAGAAGCAAGCAGATCAATTATTTGCCGAAGGCTGAGGCAAATAATTGATCTGCGAGACACTGACAAATCACGATATTTTGCGATAACCGAGTTCAATAATTGTTTTATCATTCGATCACTAAGTTTGTTTCCATATTTTAATCACTTCCTAGCAGCTCAGGGAAGTG
Organism: Platygyra sinensis; assembly: GCA_019787425.1. Taxonomy (NCBI): domain Eukaryota; kingdom Metazoa; phylum Cnidaria; class Anthozoa; order Scleractinia; family Merulinidae; genus Platygyra; species Platygyra sinensis. The sequence goes on along the minus strand of JAHPZR010053615.1, from coordinate 70,101 downwards.
ATCTGCCATTTTTCTCTCGAGAACGTGGTTCCAATTACGCATGAGCAGAACATTATTTGCAGCAAAACACGTTTAAACGGTACTACACATGAGCAGACCATTATTTGTAGGCAGTTATTTGCAGGTCACGTGGTGGGCTCTCAGCCAATGGCAAGGAAGAAAACAATGCGTCGAATGATAATGCGTTTTACTGACCTTGTGAAAGATGCAGAATCAATTGCAGGTTTTTCTCCTTCCCGCTAATTTCGAGTTGGACAGAATTACGCCACATAGACACAGCCTGGCTTCCCAGTACAGTTCAAAATGATGGTTCGTTCTTTCGTTCATTTGTTTGCTTCTTTCAAGAGGATAACATACACTTTAGTGGCTGAAACTTCAGTGAGGGAAAAGGCTGAATGATAACTTAATTATATTGCTACAGGGGAAGACAAAAACATTTAGCTTTGGAATGACCTTATCCTATAAATTCACTTTGCTAAAACATTTTATTTGTTTGTATTTAGCATCATTGTGGCACACACTAAAGAAGCTTGGCATTGAACCAAGGTAGAGTGTAAATGTAAATATATTACTCAAGTGGAGAAGATCAATAAAAACTCATCAGTGAAGCCTTTAAAATGATAACTTAAATGCCTGTACATCTACATTACAATTACTTTTTCTAGACCCTAGTACAATTTTGGGTGTAGGTTTTTCATTTTGTACTTTATCCTTTATTTTTCAGGATAGATCATGAAGTATTTGGTGATCCAGAGAAACTTGTATCTCAAGAATTTGTACGACAATGGTTGGTCCAATAAAAATTATAGGCTAAAAACTAATAACCTTCTAGTGGTACCTAAAGGGGGTTGTTTTAAAAGATGGCTTTCAGTTTTTTGTTAGAGTGTGAACCTGTTTCGTTCCTGTTGGGGAGGCACAGTGATTTAATAACGGAAAAGTAAAATAGACTCTCATTATTTTGGTGCACGATAATTAGTCCAATACCATATATCTAAATGGGAGGGCATTACTGTAAAGTTCTATAAAAAAAAGACAGCCCCTTTAGTATATGTATTATTTGTTTGTTTGTTTTTTACTTAATATTAGTGCTGGTATTTTTCCCTTTTTTGCGGCCTTGCAAGCAACATGTTTATACATTTATCTACCTCGCTGGTTCTCTCTTCCCTCAAGACAAGTACAGGCTTTTAGCCAGGATTTTAAAACTGGCCGTGGTATAAATGGTACCAGGACTGCTCAAATTGAAAATTTTAAAGGCAACATATGAAAAATAAAGTGACACTCTTTATAAGTGGCTGTCCACAGGACTCCTGGGCACGTATCTGGCTTAAAGCTTGGATGAGAACTTCACCTTGTCTTGCAATCTTGACAAGATTCTCATCTCGAGAGAAATGAGATACAGTGCAAGCGGTAACTTGCTTTTGAGCAGTGTTGTATGGTTACCTGCTGACACTTGTTAGGCAATGAACATAACACATCGTCCATCATGAATGCGTGCCAAAGCTATTTCCCTTCGGTTTTAGTTATGTGGAGAGAAAGAAAGTTTTAGGAGGTGACGAGGCAGCGTATGAATACAGGTGGGGCTCAAGAGCTGAGAAGGAACTCAGTAAGCGACAAGTGTTGCAGTTTGTTTCAGAGGTACTGTACATGTATATAGAAAACATACTTGCTGACCTAACACTCTACACTTGCAGACTCGAACAATTTTTTAATTTGCAGTGCTAGGTTTGTTTAACTATTAGGTGTGCGTCTTTGTACAAAAGCGTAGTGTATAACTATTCAAATGAAAGCTATTGAGCAGTATCTTCATGTGGTACTGTTTCTTATGCTGTGCAAGGTGGTTCTAACTTCTAAATCTGTGGGTAGAACACAAATGTGTGACCATTCAAATGAAAGCTATTGAGCAGTACTTTCATGTGGTACAGTACTGTTTATTTTGCTGTACAAGGTGGTTCTAACTTCTAAATCTGTGCATAGAACACAAGTGTGCGTGACCATTCAAATGAAAGTTATTGAGCAGTACTTTCATGTGGTACAGTGTTTATTTTGCTGTACAACTGGGGAGGCTCTACCTTTTCAATCTGAATAAAACACTAGTGTGACCATTTACATTGTAGACGAAAGCGACATGGATTGAGCAGTACTTTCGTGTGGTCTCAACTGTTGTTGTTGTTGTTGTTGGTTTTTTTTTTACATGAAATTTCAATATTCAACCATGAAGAGTTAAACCCGTTTTTCTACTGCACGGCAAATGGTGCTCTCATACAATTTTTACTATTAGCAGGCTGCATTCGTCGAAAGTCAATACTAATCTCCTTCGTATTGTACTCTTCTACCCAGCTCTATGACACCCAAATGGACGATTGGACATCCCAAATGAAAGAAATACTTGCTGAGGAGGAAAAGGCAATGAATGGTACTGAGTGAAATGAGTCCATCGGTACACAGGAAGATACATGTAGCGAACAGCTGTGTTCTCCATTCTGCTATTCTGTGAACTGCTGGTCATTTCTTTTCACAGTGCTGGGCACTGAAGATCCCTTTTATGTACTCAAAGTGTATATGACATGTGACATATGACAGATTTCTCCGACATTTTCTTATAAACAGTGCACTTTTGTACCATTTTTTGGCGAATTTATTAGCTCACAATCAGAAAATGACTGAGAAATCTGTTTTCCGCAAAGCTTCAAGTCCTGAAATGACGTCACATTCACTCCCGGTCTCCTGTTTTTGGTCTCGCGGTTTTGTCCGCACCGGAAGTGAAATTTGACGCTTTTGGTAAATCAAAACACCGGGAAGGCAAATCGCTATCGAAATATTTGTTTTGCTATTCTTATCAGTACATCGTGGAGATTTTATCGAGCAAATAAGAAAAGTCTGTCATATACACTTTAACAAAAATCACATCAGTTCCATGGTCTACTAAACAATTGAAAAGCAGTGAACGGTGAAGTCAGTCAAAATTATTTAAACGGCCGTGTGATCAGAATGCGGAAGCTTAATATAGATTTTAACGCCTTCCTGTATGATTCATATAAAATTACATGTACATACAACTGGAGGAATTATTGGTTAATCGGTGCTATCAAACGTTGCATTCACCAAAGATGTTTACATATGTCATCGCTTTTAATTTAGGTTTAAACTTGATTTCCTTTTGCCGAAAATTTACACGTAGCTGCAGTTTTATGTGAATAGCCCTGCTTCCGGTAACGGTCGATTTCAAAGTGTTAGTTGACTGAATAACTTATTTGCAATTCTTTGTAGTAATTTCACTCCTTATCTTGAAACCGAACGCCACAATTCTATACCGAATAATATTCGAGATCCAGAGTTCAGATTTCCACGAAGCATCAGAAAATCGCCAGACACGGAAGCCTAACGAAAGCCGGAAAAATCGCCAGCCGTTCGAAAGCCAGCAGTTGAAGTATGCAATTCACGTCGTTGTATCATTTGGCGTGATATGTATTTTGAACCTCTGTTTTATAGCTAGATTATATCTAAATCATAAGAGACGAAATATATGGTGTTAAAAAAAAAAAAAAAAACATTAAAACTATTGTTATATTTCGGTTTTATACCAGTAAAGTTGCTGTTGGGTTGATATGGAAATTACCGCCCTCTTTAGGTAGGATATTATATTAGATTATGAAATTATTTTCAATGGTGAAAGTTTTGGTTGGAAAAAAAATAAAATTTATTGTTTTCAATTTTGCGCCATTCTTGTTTTGTTTTGCTTTGTTCTGTTATTGTCGTTTTCTCTCAGTTGCTTAACGTGCGCAAATGACTTGACTTTTGGAAGGTTTTTTTATGTCAAGCGATCATATTACAACCTTGTTGCGTTCTCGAGGAACGAGAGTACGCATCAGCCTGTCAATCGACCTTGCTTTGTGAACACAAAAGCGAGGCCAGGTCATTTTTTCTCTTTATGGCTTCTTTCGTTGTGTTCGACGTTTTGAGGTTTTCTTTGAACTGGTTTTCACTCTGATTGCATTCGAAAAAAAAGGAATGCAGTGCAGACTGGACTGAGATATTTTGACCTCAGGCGAAAAAGAACTACATCATCGTAGAGCACGTGTATACGAGCACGATTTGCGTTTTCGATCGTTCACGATTGCACGTTTCTAGTAGTTTTGACTCTGGACTGTGCGTGACCTGTCGATCACCCCAAGACGCAGACCATGCAGACTGAGTATTTTTTTTCTTATTCTCGTTTTTGCATTTACTTTTGACCCGCATATGTTTTGGCTCTGGTCACAAATTAGTGTTCAATTTATAATATATATCGGAGTGTTATGCACAGGCCGCGCCATCCTCGGAAACCCAGGGGCTACCAGCCGGGACGATGCGATATTTTCGGGCGAAAGTTTACTTCAGGAGTTGGAGAGCCCCCCCCCCCCCCCCCCCCCCCCCCCGGGAGAGGGTACTCCCTTATTTGGGCTATACGGGGACGTGCCGCTGGATAGGGTATGGTTTTTTGGCCTCCCTGTCCTAAACAGGGTATACAATTCGACTTGCTTCTGTCCTAAACAGGTTAGAACCTGTCCTAAACAGGGTATATTATTTCGAGCCGAGAGGCTTTAACCCAGACTGCGAGCAGTCTCTTTCTTTTCTTAGCCTGCGGCGCGGAGCCTGCGAGAAGTTGAAAGAGCATGCGATCAAGCGGCAGAAAAGCGACGCATTTTTTTCCCTGATTTGTGCAATATCAACTGAGTAAACCGACATATGGTAGGTATAGTTTCTTTGTCTTGGATGACGTGATGAAAGAAAGATGTTACTGTGTCGCGCAGACGTGAGGGATCCTGCTGGTATATATATTGTTTAGGGTTATTTTTCTCTGTAAAAGCTCTATTGGTGCTTTAATCAAAATAAAATCGCCCTTCTAAAGATGCAATGATGACATTTTGCCACGCTATTTTAGAGCTTAAAGCTTGACGGCTTTTTGTTTAGTTCAAGTGTAGATATAGAGACGCAACAACGTGGTTTTAGACGCTTCGAGCATACTTTCTTCAGTTTGAATGACTTATTAAACAGTGTAAATTCCTGTAAAGCCAGCGAGTGTGCATTTTGTCGCTTGTCCTAAACAGGGTCTTAAAATGGAGGTTGTAGTCCTACATAGGGTAGGGTTTTTAGCGTATTTTTGTCCTAAACAGGGTCAGGATTTCAAACCCTCGGTGGCACCCCTGTACCCAAACATTGGTCAAGTACCCCCCCGGGGAGAGCCCCTGGGAACTTACTCTTACCAAACCAGTTCCAGAAGTGGTCGAATTCCTCCTCGCTGATTGGCCAGAAAAATATTTTTTTGGCCAATCAGCGAGGAGGAATTCGACCACTTCTGGAACTGGTTTGGTAAGGGTAAGTTCTCAGGGGCTCTCCAGCTCTTGAAGTAAACTTTCGCCCGAAAATATCGCATCGTCCCGGCTGCTAGCCCCTGGGTTTCCGAGGATGAGACCGCGCTAAAACGGTATGTGACAGTTGACTTGTTATAGACTTTGCAAGGAAAACTCCATTTAGCCCTAAATATGCTTAAGTAAAGCTAATGTAGAAATAAATTTCACTTGTAATTTAATACCACACGTATTAAAACAAGCGCATTTTCTACTCTTGGTGTAAACCCAATGCTGTTGTAGCGTGATCTCGATCACGTTAAATAGCCGATCGCATGGAGAGGCCACAGAAAACTGAATAGCATTTGAAATTCTTAGCGCAGGAGGCTTCCGTGATGAGCTGATGTGATGGTTAATTTATCTGGCTTTTATATGGCAGTTCTGTTTTTATGGCGATTTACACTACGAGTAGCCCCTCTTTTACTTAGTCCGTCGTGCGTGACGCATTAGAAAACCTCGAGGAAAAAAACGTCACGCGAGCATTTTTTCCTCGTGTCACGCTCAACGGACTAAGCGGAAGAGGGAATACTCCTGATCCTGCATTTTGTGAAGCGATAGCGATTTGTGGGACGACTTCGCCAAGAATCACCGTCCTTGCTTTGTTTTGTGAAACGAAGACTAAGGAAATCGAAACTGGGACAACAAATATTTTTTCTGTTCACGGACACGACTTTGAATCGCTTTGGTATTGAGCTGAATTAACAGTGGGAACAGCCACATTTCGTTGGCTACATTTTCACTACATTTGTTGACTTGAATAGTTCTAGTGGACACAAATAGTCCAGTCTAGCTGTATCCAGCGAAGATTGAAATTGAGTCGATGGAAGAGAAACCATGAACTATAAGAGTAAGCCAGAACTGAGGAACTGCAAAATGCTGACTATTTTTATTTAATTAATCAGAGCTGAAATAATAATTATTGCCAGTCGCACGGAGTTTCGTTACGATAAAGCACAGCCAGGGGCCATTACTAGGAGACTGCAACTCCATAGTAAGCCAATACAACGGCATTTTTACAGACCAGTCTACTTTTATACATTTTTCCTGCAAATTAAAATAAGTCAGTTCCAGTCTACATGAGCACGTTTCGGTAAGAATAAAACAATGCGGCCTCAATTGAACATGTCGACATCATGTCGAAATGTCAACATTAGTCCGTACTGGTGATCGCAATTGGTCACTGGTGTTTCTGTGCGGAAAATTCTTTTTTAATTGCGTGACGGTGCAACCCAAGAATAATTCATGGAGAAGAACACGGAGACGCTAAAACTCGCTAGAATCGTTCTGAAACGCTTCCAAACGCCATAAAAACACAAGTTTATACACACAACAAGAAAAGGTAAGTCGATTTTATATTCTCCTTTATTTTGAACTATTCTGTACGACCCTTATATTCCCATACAAGCTGTTAGGCAATGTCATGTTGAGGGTTCCAGGAGCTTGGCAACCTGTACTGCGGCCTGTGAACTAGCCGACGAAACTTTGATAGCGAACGACGTACGAAGTCGCGAGCTAGAGCGAGTGACGAAGTCGCGAGATTGAACGACGAAGTTCCGAGAGCGATCGACAAAGTCACGCTGTGCGACTGCCATAAAATGGAAAACGGACTTTGGCACAAGAGAGCTTAGAAAAGAGATTGGCAATGTTGTGTAAATTATCTGGTGTCTTTTTCCGTTATTAATTTCGTCTTTTCCTGGAATCGACTCCAAAATCATTCATTCCATCTTGGGAAAGCCTCGCACCTAGCGCGCATGCACGGCAAGTTTTATTCGCTCCTCTCAACCGGTTGTACAAGTATATTACATCGTAAGCACGCGAGCGTCACGTGCGCATTTTTCCCTTCCCTAATATGGCGAAAACGCAATTAAAGTATGTCGAGTTGTTGTTGACTAACTGAGGTCAAGATGTAGTAAATATTGAGCGCATCCACTCCTGGACTGCACCGAGGTAAACTCAAGCTCCGCAAATGAACCAAGAAAACAACGACGGACTTAGATTTGTCCACTGCACAAGCTTGATCAGAAAGCTAGTCAACCTTGTTCCCAGGGTCTTCCCTCTTCCAGACCCCTTGAGCGAGAGAAACACTCGAAAAATGACAGTTATGGGTTATTTACCAAACGAAGGGTCAAGAAGGCTTGATATTTTTGCATTTTTCGGATCGAGACGCTGTAGAAATCTGTCAGACGTTAAAAAAAAGAGGAGAAAGAGGCTTATGTTAAACCATATTGAACGAACAAACTTGTTAAATGCAGTGCTAAATAAATAAAAGATTCATTTCAGAGCGTAGAGAAAACATTTTCTCTGTTGCGTCACAGCGCATAATCTCGAGCGCTAGCCGGCAAGAGAAACTCGTCACAGCTAGCCAATCACAGTAGAGGATTTGGTTCAGGTGCATCTGCAAGCCATTTAGAATAAGTTAGCCATTTATGTTTGTTATGATTGCCTTGACAACATTATTTGAAGATAAAAAGGATAACAATAAATAACCTGACCCCATCGGAAACAAGAGTCTGCTGAATCACGCTGAAACGCTCGCGATTTTGGACTGATCAAGCAAAAACAAACATAAATATCGTTTCTTCAGTTCGATTTCTAAAGCAAGCCGACCACCATTCTAGCCAACCATCTAAGATTTAAACGACTACGCATACTTTCAGACGCTATAAATTTTAGGTACATGAAGAGATAAAAAGTAATTCTCAGTTAAAAGGGTATATCTTCTAAGTCTATTTACAACAGAGTGTGTTTGTGACGCTGCCTCCGGGTGCCCTGAAATTAAATAGAGTTAACGCCGCAACCGATTTTAGTTATGAACACTTTCAATTAGTTATTTAGTTAATGTTACAGTTCAAATAAATCTTGTTGTTGTTGTTATCTTGTTGTTGAAACGAGAAACAAAATCAGTGCTGTGTTTACGTTTGTTCTCCTACCAAGATCGATCTATTGTAGGCGATTACCAGCCGCTGTTCGGGAAAGGAGTCCGCGCTCCTCCCACGAGGATTGAACGTGGACCAGACTCGAGAAAGAGACGGAAATCGAGCCTAAGATCGATTACATCTTCGCAGAATTAGGAATGGGGGTAAAACAAATAAATCAGTTAAATAAACTACAGTCGGAGCTCTCGTAAGCGACCACCTCGGGAATTCGATAAAGTGGTCGTAACTGGAGCTGCTAGCTGGTCGCTTACAAACAGAAACAGAAACTTGTTAAAAATCCCAACTGGCATAAGGCAAGCCAGTCATTTTTGTAAAGAGTAGAGGAGTTGAATCTGGGACCACCAAACACAAATCTATCTAGTGGCAAGGAGAGAGAATTTGAACTCGGCACCTCCTGATTTCAAATCCAGCGTCCTAACCACTACACCACACCGCCTCCACAAATTAGTAAGTATAAGTTAGCAGGTAATAATTTCGTTGTTGTTGAAAACCATGAGTTTCTTGTGTCCGGTCTCAATCCCATGAGGAGTGATAAGTCTTATACAGTCAAAACGGTCCAACTTTTTCCTCGTACCAAGGCCCCCTCGGTTAACAGGGACAAGTGCAAGTGCTTGGGCTGGGATCGGGAAGGTCAAAGTACACACGTGATTCTCTTTTGTTAAAGGTACTGACTTCTTTTCTTTTAACTTTTTCTTTTTTTTCAGTTTACGGAACGAGTAGGAACGCATCAAAATTGATATGACTTGTTTAATAATCGGAGTTTAGCAATGCAAGTCGCTGTAAATTGGTCTGCTTAAAGTAAGCCACTTTTTTTTCTGAAATAGTAGCGCGATATGGTACTTGAAAATTTAGGTCTCTAAAAACTTCCATTTAACGCTTTACACTTTACACGGATTTTGATCAATATTCAATGATACGTTTTTACCCCCGTTTTGCGCTTTTTCAGTTTGTTTGTTTTTTGTTTTTTTTTGTAACCCTTTCCGGCCTAGTTCCAGGGCATCCCTTAATGATCGGCCAAATTATTCGCGTGTTGGTCTCCGGATCGAGAGGTCTGGGTTCAAGCCCTCCCAGGGTGATGTTTTCGTGTTCCGTTCGACTTCTTAGGCAACTCGTCTTGCAGAGCCGCTCGCCACCCAGATGTATGAAATGGGTACGCAAGACAGAGACTGAAATAATCTCCCTCTGAATACCCTGTATTGTGAATTTTCAAGTTATTGATAAAACCCTTTTCCTGTTTTATGTTTAATAAGCTGCTGACTACATCCCTCCTTCAGCTAGGTAGTTTTCGTGTTTGCTATATTTTGACTTTTTCCTTAAATTAATACCAGTTGTTTCGTTCTCTATTCTTTTTTGAATTGTAAAGCGTTTGCATTTTCGTATGCCTCTACTCAAACACCCTCTTACTCTTTAGTATCAACCCTCCATAATTCTGCCCCACCCTTCCCCTTTGCCTCGAAAGAGGGGTTCAACTCATGGCTCACGAAACTTGGACAAAATTTCAATTAACGGGAGACGACCCATGTTCAGTCTAATAGAGGAGACCCGCAACAAGTACTGGCAAGTGAGACACGAGCTGAAATTTAACTGATAACTAACAAAAATACCAAACATTTCCCTGATAATTGAGATAGTATCACCCTCATGTGCACCCTCTCAAGAGTTAAGGCTAAGTCAAGTCAAAAAGAAGTCAACTTCTCAAGAGCTTTGCAGAGGTTTTACCGTAGCCGAATAACCAGTTTATCTCTTTACCTAAATTTTAGTCAATTTAATTAAGAGGACTTTGAAATCTATCCTCTACAACATGCAATCTTATTCCTACATCATTTCGTTACACTCGTTTTTTCTTTCTTCGGTTGTATTACCTTTGTGGTATTGGAGCTGGGATTTCTGTCAATTTTAACACATGTACTATATTCAGAATAACCCTTTGAACCCACTACTACTATTTAAACTGATAACTGTCACTTTTTTTCACGAAAGCACTTTGATTTTCATGATTGTATCACAAGAACAAGGTGGGCAGTGATTTCTAAGTTGTGACACCCTCCACCCTTCATTTTGCACCGAAGTTCATTATAATTCAATTTACAGCTGAATATGCTTGTTACTCGATCCTGAAACAAGTTATTTTCTGAGCTATTAAATCCTACCTTGACGGGTTAATGAACCTGATCGTGTGAACATTTCATTCATTTGAACAATTTACCCCCAGAACTGATAATACTCTTTCCATGACATCTTGCATGCAACGGTACCTGAAGGCACGAAGCACAGTACTTTTTAACGCTGCAGAACTGTTGCTTTTTGTTAGACCTGCAATTAACAATTCACCAAAATTGATTATTACCACGCAGTTAGGAAGCTTCTTTAAAAAGAAAAATTAATGTTCAAAAAAAACTTCCGTCTTCCTACTGATTTCAAGATATACATGCAGCAACACGCTTTTCCCAATGGTATAAAAATCTATCTCAGTGTCTCTCTGATTGGCCTAAACTGATCTTTATCCAGTCCTTATAAAGTGTCTTGGGAATTAACTCTAGCAAATAGAATCTAAAGAATCTTTTCTACAGGTTAAATAAATGTACCTTTCTATTTCTTGTAAACCTGTTAGGTTTGCTGCAGAGCTGTGTGCAAGAGTCGACAGTGACAAGGAAGAAGGGAAGAGACAAATTAGCTCAGGTAAGCCTCGTTAAGTAATCATACAAAACATCAAGGAACTTCGAGTACAGGAATGTGTCAGAATCGTCAGGTTTTATTTTAAGCGCTGATTGCAGTTTTTTTCAAGGGATTCTGCTTTTGTAACTCCATCTCAAGATGACTAGCTTACGCCCCCCATTAATTCCCAATTCAGTGAATCCTAGCTTTGATTCGGGTTATGAAATCTATTGTTAGCTCAGTCACCAATTGAAGTGTTACACAGCATTGGCCAAGCTATGTACATTAAGTTAATCATACTGTGCTGTTTTTTTTTTTTTTAACTCATCGTCACTCGAATGACTCTTCCAGCAACGTAACCAGCAGGTTTTAGGCACAACGTTTTAGATTTCTACTGCTACGGGATTTCAAGTCTAAATGACGCTGTACATGTAAGATATTCGGTAAGACCTTTTGCTCGGCATAAACATATTCTGTTTCCACAACGTAACGTGGACAGTTTAAACAACTTATAGTCGAAATTTTTATCGCTATTTCTAACTTGAAGTTTTACATTGTGAAGTGCCGCAAGAACTTCATATTTAAATTCAGTTGAGAGGAACAATTTGTTCGGCATATTCACTCATTCTGTTTAAACTAGTTTCACTGCTTTTTGATGAAGAGCTACTCGCGAATTGAACCAGATTATGAAGGACATTGACACGCCAGATGCAACAAATCTACCAGCTATATTGCTTCATCAATATTGTTTAAACTTGTAAATCTTGACATATTTAAACAGTTTGAAGAGTTTCATAAGCAAATCGTTAAGCTGATCTTGAAACACAAGTCGCGATGGACTCAGACAAAATGGCTTTAAGCTAAAAAAAAAAAAGATGGCTTATTTAAATCAATGATTTGATGCAATTTGCTTTTAACATTTCGAGCAAGTGACTTGAGAGGAACTATCTTGTCGTGAAACAGTTCTGGGTAATAATAAATTTTTATTTCCATATTTGGCATCCTCGGGTTTCTCCTTCCAAGGCCCCCTCGACTATGAATATCGAGTGGATCTCGGGACAAGAATGAGCTTGTTTTTTTTCTTTCTCTCTTTCTCTTTCTCTATTAATAGAACTGCGTGCGTAGAAGTACAGCTAAACCATTGCTTCATTCATTGATAACAAATTCAAGTTACATTATGCGTGACTAAAAGTGGAAGTGAGTTTTGTAACCGGCTCTAAACTGGATATAACCAGTCATCGTTAATAGAACGATCAGTTTCTTAGCAATGAATTTTGCATTACGTCTGTGTGTTAAATGCTATATTTGAGTACATTCATTTCCTCGTTGAATATTGATAGTTTCCACTTGAAATACATATCTTATTTTATTTTCAATGTAGATGAGTCTTATTTTCACTATAAGCCTATACCATGAGATTTTATACGTATATATAGATAGCACCCTGCGCGCGCTCTGATTGGTCAAAAACCCATGTATTGTCGGAGTATAAAACATAGAAAATGCACGTCTTATTGTTTTACACATGTAAAATCTATATCATAAAGCTCTCTCACTCTCCGGACATTTGAGAACACTTAGAGATGTAGAAGACATTTGCCTGCGGCTCGTGTTTTCTACACTTCCTTCGTGTTCTTAATTGCCCGTCGTGTTTTATCACAGGGATTAATATAAATACACGGCTCAGGCTTCTCTATTTGTTAACAAGATCTCTAAATTCAAGAGCCGCGCTGTAAATCTGAAAACTTGTTGATGGACAAAGGACATCTAATATCTAGTCGGTATAAAGGAATTCTTTGAATCTATATCTAGCCTGCATGTTAACAAGCTTTAAGAATGCCCTGGAATTAAAGGATTGTTGTAAGGTCAGCTGTTGTCTCTGTACCTTATCCTGTCAGATAAAATTTTAGTCGCGTTCAATATAACTGACTCATTTAAAGACGCTGGTTGTGCAGAACAAATACACCTTATTTAACTATATGCGGTGTTAATTACCCGCCTCAGAAACTTGCTTTTAACTGAACTAGAAATATCTCACGGAAATTACTTATTAATCGAGAATATCAACAAAGAGTCATATCTAAACTAGAAAAAAATTGGCGGAACAACAGCAACTGCAGACACTTTCAAATATAAATCAGTTGTTGTTAGATGTGAGTATTAGAATGAAATACAATTACGTTATAAAGAGACCGATAGGCAATACTAAAATCAACTTCAAGTGTTTTGAGAAAGCTGTTCCTAACATCAGGTCAGACAGACTGTCAGTCAGAATCACGCAACTATTTCTAAAATGCTCTGGAAAACTATTATTGAAATTTCTTGGTAACTTAGAAACTGATTGGAATAAAGTTTTTGCTTAGAATTTGATATATTCCCTGGCAGATCAGGTTGAAATGTAATTCCTTTTTGCCAAAATTTTTGTGTCCAGCCGCGAGCCTTAGAGGGATTCTGGATTTAATTTCATGTGCAATGAGCAACAAGTATTACACTGTTTCAGATTTTTTTTTTATATTAATTGCGTTCTCGAGGAACGAGAGAGCGCATCCTAATTTGGTTTGCAGGCGTGAGAAATCGAGATTTTTTTCTGCAATTTGGCCGCCCCTCTAAGTTTTTTCAGGGGCTTTGGGCCTGATATACGCGTGCAAGTGAAAATAACACGTGCAGCGTTTGGCCTCGTTGTCCTGTACATCGATTACGTCATGCCTGTACATTGGCTCTTTTCTGTATTCCTCGAAGTGTGAGGGAACTGTGCACAACTCCCGATAAAAGAATAAAGCCGCAGTCAACCATAAGTTTCCATTTCCTTTTCTTCAAAATACCCACTTTCTATTATCACACTACATATCCTGCAGAACGCACTTCCTAATCTTTGATTACTACTAGTATACTTTAATATCGAAGCCGAAAATGTGCGAAATTTTAAGTCATATATCAAACACGAGAGGCAGTGTTTCATTGGGATATTCAAACACCGAGAAACGAGTTCAAAAATACGACGGGCAGAGCAGTGTTTTGACGCAATTTGAGGTGTTTGGATAGCCGAGGAAACACTGTTTCGATCGAGTGTTTGATATATCTTCTCAATCGAAACAAAAAATAAGGAGTAAATGGAGAAGAAAATTGTCAAAATCTACGCTAATTTAGACCGGGTATCCAAACCTCTTTCACGGTTGTGAAATATGAAGACTATTTTAAAAACAAACCTGAGGCTAAGATTCTGAAAACCGTATAAAATTCAGTGTTCCTTTCTCTAAACGGAACTGAACTAGCTAAAAATTAACAAAAACACTGAGCACTAGCCGTATAAGGAGATGTTGATAACATTTTTGTAAAGCGATATGTGTGTGATAGAAAGGCCGCTTACTCTGAAATACATGCATGATGTCTCCAACTGATAACTTTAGCACAATCCAGAAACCAAATACATGCGAAAACTGAGAAATGTCATACGCTCTAATCTAAGAATATTCATAAGAATATTTTCAGCCTAAAATCGGTAGAAAAATTAGAATATTCAGCTCCGAGAAAAAAAATAAAAAACAATATTCTTAATTTTAAAAAAGTGTATCTCAATTGTGACGAATACATCATCAGATATGATTTCAACTAGCTTTTAGAATTCACATTAATTGATTTTGCATTCCTGAATCAAGTTCTGCATTTAATTTTGCTGTGCTGTTTGCTTCCCCTTTTCATCTAAATTCCACAATGGCTGAGTGTACCTGTAATAAGGCTATTGAGCTACAACAAATGGCTGTGGCTCTCTCTCTCTCAGCAATGTAAGTTCATCCTGATAAGCTGATGATAGTCAGAATCACTCTCTCAGCTGAAGTGAGATGGAGAGTTCAGAAACAGTTAAAAGGTTTCACTCAGACAGTCTTCTGGTGACTTCAACTGGCACTTAATCAGAAATAAATCTTTATGTAAACACGAACAGCCCAATCTTTCTAGCTTACACCTCAGTTTTTCAATCTCTCAGACACTGCCTTAAACCACTAGTTCTGCATTGATGTAGTGTATTTATTTCGCAAAAAGCAAGTTGTCATGACTTGAACGGTTATTGGCACATGATTCATTAATCGAGCACAAGAAATTTTATCAGTTTCTTAAGGTGTCTAATCAGTGAGTTGTAACCTTCCAGACAGAAACATATAAGATAACTTCATTCTTCCTACAACAAACGAATTACTGATATCGTATATAGCGCTAGCAGAATCAGCGTTAGAAAGTGGACTGCTATGAGCAATTCACAGAAAGTATTTAATTACTGCATATTCCATAATTCAACTTAATCCACCATCGTAATCAAGCCATTAATTCTCATCAACTTGAGTGTCTTTGCAACAAGTTAAAGGCAACAAAATCTACGACCAAAAATACATCAAGGAGCAAATAAACAATTCTAAAACTGCTAAGCCAGGAAAATTAAGATTTGAAAGATGACATAAGTGCCGTACTGAAAACTCAGGGCTGAAGCAGGGTCAAAGCTTAACCTTGCGCAAACCGCAATGACGAACATTTCTGAGTTAAGAACGTGCGCTATTGTAAATATCACAGAGACACGCAAAACCTTTTTTTAAATTAGGTAAGGTTTCGGCCATGAAGTGACTTCCTCATAGCTTGGGCGCGCACTGAAGAGTTAAATTGTTCTTTTAAGAGGGTAAAAATTCAGTGGCAAATTAGTGCTGCGCTGGCAGTATACGAGATGCAAACATTCGGTGTATAAGAGGCCGCGAAGTCATGCGGAGCGCTAAGACTGCGCTGAATCGCCTATTATCTGGCAAGGAATGTGTCTAATAACGCCAAGGTCTGTTTGTTTTCTATTTTGATCACCGGAAGAAACTTTCAGAAGGTATCAATCACACGCTCTGAGTGGCCAAACCAGTTGAAGGCGGAAACACGACGAAGAAATCAGTAAGCTAATGATCACTTTGAAACTTGGCTAAGACGTTCGTGAAACGAAATAAAAACTTCTTTTTGTCATGTAAATACTATCCCCTGCTGTCGGTCAAGGCTAAGCTGCAAGCACCGGATCGTGGAGCTGGCATTTTGATCGAATGCTTCCTGCTTCTTCACTAGCATTATGCGTTTAGTGCAAATCAAAATAAATCATTCCACCAATTGGTGCAAAAATTGAAATGCATAACTTCAATTAACAGACGCAGTTATTAATAAATGAAAGAATGATTCAACTAACATAACATGTCTTATTGTTATGTTGCTTTAATAACTTGACATTAAGTTGTTTCGTGACAAATAAATCGTCATTTGGCGTGACTATCACTAAAGATCTTCAGCGTGATGCAACGTTTATATAATTGCTTCAAGTTAACATTTCCTTCTTGTTTCGCTTGCTCTATGGCTTCTTTCTAATTCATTAATCCAAACCACTCCTGCTTTGCAACTTAGGACGGATCTACAATTGGACATTCTAAACAGTTTTAACTGTCTGGAGGTACTGAACGAGAACTACGCCAGACCAAACTGAGTTGTTATCTTCATCCTCATTAGTCGGAACTGCTCCAAGACTTGTGTAGCACTGCACATTAGGTGAGTCGGTTGTAAACTTTTGTCTGCACTGACCTGAGACTCGGTTTCCAAACAAATACACGCTGTTCTCTAGAGGTTCGTCACTGCTATTACGTTTTATAATTACGACCTGTACTTAAGTCTAAACATTGAGTATATAACCGGTGGGTCAACCTCAACGCTATAAAATAATCTTCAGGTCTTATCGTTTATATCACAATAACTCTCGATGCTTTAATGTGTCTGATTTATTTGCTGTTGCAACTTTTTTGAAGAGTTTTGCAAGTTAGTAATAGTACATATTGCAACAATAGTGAAAGTATTTTGTTGCCTAGGGGTCACGAATATGCCTAAACGTGTTCGGATTGAAAACCGTAGCCTTGCTCACTGTTTTGATAGCATATCCCATGTTGCAATCGACCACCCATCCGTTTATTTGCAGTTACTTCCTTGAAAAACAAAATTCGCTCGCTTGTTGAAGGACAAACCAATCGAAAGGCCCTTGTGAACCATCTCTGGACGTCGGAGCTTGTAATGTTTCAATTAGCGGTTTATGTTTTATAAAGATATGTAGCGTGACTAATAATAAGTTCCAGAAATAACCGTTATCTTGCGATAATTTCTGCGGAGGCTCATGCTGAAATTAAACTCACGACTAGACCAAATTCACTATTCCAGACTGAGCATGAAAAAATTCTTTGAATAACCCCCACATGACTGAATCTTTTGTCATTACGCCCACAGAAATAATGAAATCGATATTGTGATTTTTTAGGCCAACACTCTTTTTTAATCCCACTGCAACGCCTCTGAGCTATGTGTTATTGGACTAATGGACTTCGAATTGGATCCTATCTCTTAATTAGCTAAGGATTATTACGTTGCACTTTATTATAAGCATCATTTACCATTTTGATAATTACTCGTGTCTGCCAGTAGTATTGTGCTCTCAAGATGTGAACAAAACTATATACTTAACTCTATAATGTTTGCTGCCGCGCGCAGTCAGGAATTGATCGATCATTCTCGATTCGAAATCCGCCTGTAGAATTATTTAAGGCTTGCGAAATTCAATCTAGAGTTTTACTGAG
>JAHPZR010053615.1:30000-47500 GCA_019787425.1 Platygyra sinensis | reverse complement strand
TAACAAACCATAAAGGAACAAGGATGGTTAAGGATGGAGAAGAATGGCACGGATTGCAAACAACAAAATTGAAAAGTTTAGCTAAACTTTTCAAACCCATTTAACCGTGACGTAGCTCCTTTAAGAAGATGTATTTTGAAAAGGAAGAGATCGAAGTAGAGTGTTTTAATTATGTTTTATTGAAACTTGTTTTGGCTACATTGTTAATGTATCATAACCATTACTACATTAGCGTTCTTTTTTATCGAGTTCTTTCTCAAAGATATAGTTTCCAGTAACCGTTTTAAAACCAACCGATGGATGCTGCAATTGGATACACAAAGCTTCTTGGTAATGATCATGTCGTAAAGAAATGGACATTGCGCCATATCTAATTGGTGATCAGTGCACATCAAACAATACGACCCAGCGTGTGCCAAGTATTCACCACTAATGCATTTTAACAAAGGTTGAACAATTGGATGGATGATACCGATCAGAAAAAGCGGATGATGACGATCATGTGAAAGGTCGCCAATGCGCGCATTCTATCATCAAAATCTGGGTGGAAATTTAAATTGAAGTTCTGTTACTTGTCCAGTAGAATGGGAACTCTTTGTAACAAAAGGATAGAAGATGATTAACTCAAGTCCGAAACTTTGTTTTGGTACACATAAGTTAGCACTTCCTCAAAACTTCCAGTTTCCTTTGCGAGCTGAGACTAGTCTTGCTCAGGCACGTTTTAACCACAATTTGGGTCATTAAGGCAGAGGAATCCATGGAACGTGTATGACATTTACCGTCTTGTTTCTGCGACCGGAATGTGTGCTTTTTCTTTTGTATATTTAAACTAGCATGCCATGTGGATTATCTATTCAAACATCACGCCAGTTTCGAAAGATGTCCGCTTAAAAAGCTTGGCATTTTCCCATTTAGCGTGAATGCACTCAGGCTCAACTTGCAAACGAAAGCAAATAGGACATTCTTCGGGGCGCCAGCAGACTTCAAAGTCAATTGTTTTACAGTTCGAACTTTAAGAAAGAAAGGTTGAAGAGGCAAGTTTCGTTTCTTCAAAACAATGACTGCTTTCAGGCTCGAGTGAGCATCCTCGCGTGTAAGCCCTCGAGGGGTTTTCCCTCAGTAAACAGGAACTCATTCGAAAATAACTAATTTAAAATAACTTTAATTATAATTCAGTCATTCTTTCATCATTAATTCTGACGTTATGCGTATGAACTCTAGATTGCAAAACGTCGATCAATCTTATCAGTTAACCAGTTAATCAGTTGCGGATTGCTCATCTTGCTTTCGAACTGTTCTTTTTTTCCTTATATATTTCTCAAATCTGTATTCACTGGCTGTTGTGAAAGTCATCCGCTTTTCGATTCAGCAAGGATTCAAAGAAACCTAGGTGCATAAATTTATTGGCTTCAAGACCAAAGGCCTTCAGTAAGTTATTTATGGATAATTTCTTTAGCATACGTTTTTCATTCATTCACGTTTATCTCAATAGTCTTTCCTACTGAACGTAAAAGAGAAACTGTGCAAATTTTCTACGTTTACTCAATATTGTCCATCGTATAGTCGTTATATGTTCACAGAGATTACTGCTACATTTCGGTTTTATTTTAATGTCTCCTACAGTTCCCTGAAATCAACCCAAGGAAATATAAAAATTGTTCGAATTTAATATTTTTATAATGTATATTCAATGATTCTAAGATCGAGTCACTTTGCATGGACGCGTTGGTCGCAGCTCGCAATTCGTCCAAAAACGTATCATAAATAGAGAACTTAAGCTTCAACTCTCTAGTTGAAGGACTTTGGTTAAAGACTATGGAAGCTCAAAGTTTTGATAATTCACCGGAATTTTAATAATTAGAAAGGAATGATTTAGCCCTGTAGAAGATTTTGTAGTGGGTTGGTCATGGATCGTACATGAAACACGTTTTGTCTTTGATGAAACAAGGTTTCCTTGGGCTCTGAATTTAGGAAGGGTGTGTTAGTTGAGATGTTGTCGACCAGGCTTAAACAGAACAGCTTTTGCAAATTTATGAGGTGAAATAGGGTAAAAGAAATATTTCACTTTCTCTAAGCTATCAAAAGCTAGCAGCCATTTCTTCTCTTTCAAGTGGGTATGAATGGGGTGGTCCGCATGTCGGTTGTTGGTTAAAATTTCATGACTTTGTCGGTTAAAATTTTCGATATCTGTCGGTTGTCGGTAAATCCCAATTAATTTTTTTGTCGCTAGTCGGTAATTTTTCCCCGTCTCGTCAGGCGGTAGTCAGCTATATTTTCTAGCCCTTTGTCGCTAGTCCGTTAACCCCTTTCACGCCCTCATTCA
The DNA here is from genome assembly GCA_019787425.1 of Platygyra sinensis. Lineage (NCBI taxonomy): Eukaryota > Metazoa > Cnidaria > Anthozoa > Scleractinia > Merulinidae > Platygyra > Platygyra sinensis. The sequence goes on along the minus strand of JAHPZR010053615.1, from coordinate 45,177 downwards.
AATGACGAAGTACACTCAGAATTAAAGAGTGCCCATTTTCGTCTCGTCTTTTGATGTTTCAACTCCTGCAAGATATAGGGCTCCAGACAAGGAGATAGAACACAGATTTCTCCTTACTTTCAGTTCCACTCTGTGGTAGTGTTAATGGTGCAACTAGAGGTCTTATTAATTAAGAAGTGGCAAATTCTCTTTTCAAGACACCTTCCGATGGTTGTCGATGGACACTACATGTACAGAGAGAAAAGACTGGCGTTTATAGCTTAAGAAAATTAACACTCCGTTACTGTTATATGTTTACAAGTAAACGAAAGAGGGAACATGTTTATTGTAGATTTGCCGTTGGTTAGCACGTAATCGCTCAAATCCAAAACTCAAGCAGTGTTGGTATCGCAACCGACCTTGATTCCGCTTACAATCTTAGTTGCTTGCCTTCGGCAGCCCTTCATTGCAGAATAACTTTGTTTGAGACACCCAGGATCAGTCTCGTTACATCTCCTGGACGTCTCTTATTTTTGTGCTATAAAAGTGGGAAAAGCAAAGACAAAAACCTGCTAATTCACATGGAGCTCACGATTAAATTAAAATGAAATATCATTTTGCAGTCTCTGTCCTGCATCCGGTCCAACATAAAGTTTCGATACAGAAGCGTTAAGATATTCCACGCTATCTCATAGATAACAAAATAGTTTTCGAAACTTTCGTTGAAGTTTTATATTAGCACATCAAACAGCCTCCAAAAAGCGACTTGAGTGACAAAAACAACTGATTATTCACTCACTGAAAAATCTTCCAGAGATAGTATTATTCGCTGTTGGTGGTTGAAAAAAAAAGTATTGGTATTTCTGTCATTGTGTAAAGCCCTGGCCAAACGGAGTCGCAAGTAGGCGCAAGTTGAAAACTTGGGTCTACTTGCGACACCGTTTGGCCAGGGCTTGCGTGCACTTGCGTTGACTTGCGATGACTTGCGCTCACTTTGGTCGAGATCAAATTCGCACGCAAGTCAAAGCAAATTTTTCACCGTTTGGCCACCCAGCCCAAGTTAACGCAAGTTGAGTAACTTCCATTAACCTATTATTAGCCAACGAAATAGAGGATAATCTGCCTTAAAATGGTTTTTTTTTGCGACCTGAGTGTACTTGAGAGGAAACTTGTGAGTCCGTTTGGCCACCCAACGCAAGTCTCTACGCAAGTTCAACTTGCGTCCACTTGCGACTACTTGCCGGTCCGTTTGACCAGGGCTTAATTCATAGTTATACAAAGAATGCAACAAATTTTCACCTGTGTCAAAACAAACACTTTCAGGCCAAGCCACAGACTCGAGAGAATTCTCGAACAGGGTCGATGGGCGGGGATCGTTAACTTCAGTATGATGAAATCATTATCGCTAAAACATTTTATGCATATAATAAAAAGCATACCATAGCCACACATTGAAATACACTGACAGACAATTCATTAGTCAAAAAAAATATTTGGATTGTTTCTTTGCGCACGTTGTACGCTAGAGATTTTGAAACGGTAATAAAGTTCTTACTACTTACTTACTTACTTACTTACTTACTTACTTTCTCCCTTTCCATTTCGGGAGTAGATTGTACAACGCACGCCAAGAGTCACGTGTCATACCGTTCCAGAGGCTTAACATCATAACAACACCAGCAATACACTAAAATTGTCTAAACCAAAAAGCTCGTTTTAAGGGGACAGTTCTCGGTATCCTAGGAAACTCCGTTTATTTTTGTTAACTATAGCTTCTAAACGTCTAATTGGTAGAGCAAGAGTCTTTTATGGGAGAACTGACAGCAATCACCAATCATTTCTGAACATTGCAAACGACACTTTCATACAAACTGAGATACGACTGAGACTAAAGTCGACTGGCGCATTTCAAATTTACCGAGGTGCAATCCGCTTTAGGGCCTGTTTAAAAGGAGGGAGGGTTACTCTAGCAAGCGGGTTAACCCCAGCAGGAGGGCAAAAGATAGCCCGGGTTTGCAAGCAAACTTTCACAGGTAGGGTAACCCTACAACCCGGGACAACTTAATCCGCGGTTACACTCAAAGGGTCTGGAAACAATTAGAAAGTTAACCGGGATAGGCGGGTTAACCCTACCTGGAGCGTTTACAAGGGGACATTTAACCCGCCTGCCAGGGTAACCCTAGCACGCGTATAGGGTAACCCGCCAGCTGCAAGGGTAACCCTAACACGCAGATAGGGTATCCCGCCTACCCGGGTAACCCGACTGAGCTGCCTTGTAAGCTGCTTAGTTCTAGGGTAGCCCTATCTGCAAGCCAAATTGGCCCTTAACTTTTGCCAATTTGCCCAATAATGTCCTTTTTTGCCTTTTTGGTGTTTTTTACAGTTCTTCCTCAGTTTTAAAGCGTTGATGTAAAATTTCAGTAAAATTTGTGACCAGTCGGTTGGAGGTGAAATTATCTAACATTTTGACCTAACTTCTTGCAGAAAAATGTCAGTGTGATCTAGATATCTATTCTGCAACTGAAGACAAAAACATGTACTTCCATTCTGCAAAGAACATCATAGTGAGTCAGTATTAAACTTTAACACCGACTATTGTATTTTGACTCTTCTAGGAAAGTTCTTCGATGGCTACCATGGCAACATATCCTCCATTAACTCCGCCGTGCGATTTACCGGTTTGGCTTCTTCCAAATAACATCTTTCCCGATGAAATGGAAGCAACGAATTTATTAGACCAATACTTTTTATATGATGATGCTTTTCCCGACCTTTCGGCTCTCTCTGACATTCCGATAGCAAATGGTGTTGAACGATTCAACGAGCACACAGAACTTGCCGTGATAGAACCCAGTTCCTTTCCGACGCCGCCGACCCCGGAGCCTGAGCAGTGTTCGACACTGAAACCAGAAGTGGTCGAAACCAAGATAAAACAAGAAACTAGTATTGATGTTGTTGGATTTGGCATTGAAGGAGACGAAAAGCTGACACATGAAGAGAACAAATTGGCAAGTGCTAAAGAAATGCCAAAACAGCAACACCAACAGCAACAGCAGAAATTCCAAGGTTGGTGAGAACTTTTTTCTTTCAACCATTTTATTCTCATTGATTAAGCACTGGCTTTCGTCTCATTTGGCGGTTTGTTCCAAGTTTCTAGAATTTTGACTCTGCCTGTTGGTGGTGTTGGTGTTCTAGAAACTGAGAAGCTTTGAAGCCATATTAATTACTTGTAAATTTACAGTACTGGCAAATCGTTAATTTTTTTTTTGTGTTTGCCCTCCATTTGGTTTTAAACAATGTCAAAGAAAGAAAATTAGAGACAACAGACGATTTTAAGTTGCAAGCAAACGAGAAAACTCTGGTGTAGGAACGGTTAACTCACCTGGGAGTAAAAACGTCTGGGAAAATAAGGCTCACTGAACGATTTCAGTGTCGCCAAATAGTGTTTTACATAAAGTCACCTTAAATCTCTGGCCTTTGTTGTTCAAAGGGTGGATAAGTTCATCCACTTTAAAGGAGCACTGTCACGGCAGTTTTGCTGGTTTCAGCTTCATTTGTTGCTAAAATCTTTACCTGGTACCCCTACTCGTTCCCAAAATGCTCAAATGGACTAGGAGAAACATATCAAAAGAATGGTGGCGCAGAGAGTAAACCATAATGAATTTCTGGCAATATTTTCAATCAATGGCTCTAGAATTTGAAAAAAAACTGGCTAGTTTTTTTCAGATTTCAATCCATTTCCATCCTTGCCATGCTAAGTGCTAGGCGGCAATGAATGGTTTCGGTGTAGTCCTAGATAACAAAACTGTATCATTATTTTTGGGTTTCCATTGATGCAGGAACATGTTTCGGCATTGTAAAATGACGCTAAAATACCGTGACAGTACCCCTTTAAGTCACTATCCATGTAGTGGACAGTGTAGTTCGTTTTGTCATTACTTCTCCACTGAAAAGAGATTTATCCGATGGATAGCGTTATCCGAGAATATTGACAACTTGGGCCGGATAAAACGTAATTTATTTGGTCAAAAAAGATACATCGAGTAATAGTCGGTCACGCAGCCACCTGTGTTCTTAAATTGTCTTTCAGAAAACGAGACCAAGATGGAGAGCGACGAAAATGACCAATTAGAATCTCATTTAAAAGAAGATGAAACATTGGAAAAGGCTGGTAAGTTGATATTTAAAATAAACTCTCCCTACTGATTTTCATATGTTTCCTTAATGATACGTGATGAGAATCTGGTGGAATATCTACCAAATTGGCTTTTACATGAGAACGTTTTATATTCTATACACGTTCAGCTTGACAATGTATCAACATTGGGGGAGTTCATAGAGGTTTAACTGACTGTCTTACTGACTGATTAACTGCCTTTCTGACCGACTGACTAACTTACCGACTAACTGACTGACTTACTGACTGACTGAATATCTGACATACTGATTCATTGACCCAGTACTTCACTGTGTGGCTGATTGACTGACTGACTGACTGAGTGGCTGTCTGACTGACTGACAGACTGAGTGACTGACGAACTGAGTGACTGAGTGACTGAGTCGCTGACTGACTGACTGACTGACTGACTGAGTGGCTGTCTGATTGACTTACTGACTGACAGACTGAGTGACTGACGGACTGAGTGACTGAGTGACTGAGTGGCTGACTGACTGACTGACTGACTGAGTGGCTGTCTGATTGACTTACTGACTGACAGACTGAGTGACTGACGGACTGACTGACTGACTGACTGTCTGACTAACTGAGTGAGTGAGTGAGTGAGTGAGTGACTGACTGACTGACTGAAGTCTTCCTTAGGGCCAGAACTACACACACCCGAGCATACCCCTGGGCTTGAGGCACTTCCTATGGTAATTGCCAGTTTTTTATACCCACGTTTTTGTTTCTAGAAGAACGCCCTGCTCGTCGCTGCCATTCTCGGTATGCATTCCGCCCTACCCTTGGATCATCAGCCAAGCCTTGCAGACCAACAGGTACTAGAAATTCCTAAAGATTTAGTATGGTCGTCATTTGTGACGTCCAGTTCTCCCTGGCCGGTGTCCAACTAGAAAATTGGACAAAGTCTAATTTCTTCCGACTAATTTTCACCAAGTGAAAATTTTGCTCATTAGCTCTCATACGAATACATACATACATACTCTACTGAACCTCTCCAAAGGGGCTTTTCGGTAACTAATAATTAAAAAAAATAGTACCTTACATAGTTATTTAAATTATTTACAAGATGAAAAATAAAAAAGGTAAAAACAACGACTCGTCACTATATCAATTACATCCTAAAAAAATCCCTTAGAAGTTTGCTCCTTAAACGAGATGAAAAATAAAAAAGGTAAAAACAACGACTCGTCACTATATCAATTACATCCTAAAAAAATCCCTTAGAAGTTTGCTCCTTAAACGGTCCTCAAAGATGTTTTCGTTGCTACAAAGTTTCAAATTCGATTCTAAGTAATTCCAGGATGCTGACAGTTCGGTAATAAAAAGTTCTCTGTCCAGAGGAAGTTTTAAAAAGAAGGACATTTACCAGCTGGGAACTCCTGTGTATCTATTTACATCAGAACGTTTAGTGAAAATAGCGCTCAGGTATTCAGGGGCGCAACCCTACATACAATTAAAGACCAAAATAACATTTCGATAATAAAGCTAACTGGAAACCGGAAGGCGTTTTAGTTCGGGCGTAACATGAGTCATACTTTTGTTCAGCAAAATGAAAAGTACCACATGAAAGTATTGCTGTTGAACGGTCACACACTTGGGCTCCACCATACGACTTGGAAATTAGAACACCCTTGAACAACATACGAAACAGTACGTGTACTGTTTTGTATGCATGAATTTCTTTGTATACCGAATCTCTACAGTGGCCAATTCTAAAAACCAAATTATCTCCTAATACTCCCCACTGACGCAGCACCAGTGTCTTTAGAAACTTACCCCTTTTAGTACGTGTACTGTTTTGGACCACATGACAGTAGTACTCAATAGTTTTCATTTGAATGGTCACAGACTAGGGTTTTTTCAAAGACTCAAAAACCCACCTTGTAAAGCATGATAAAATTTAAAAGTGCAGCTCGTTGTGTCTGCAAATGGCATTAAAATACCATCTTTATGCTTCCAGTGAGAAAACAAGTTGTGCTTTGGAAATTCCTGGAAGAGCTTCTCGACACAAACGAAAACAACTGTGTTAGCTGGGTTTCAAGAGAGGAAGGAACTTTTAGATTCGTCGACTCCAAGCTGGCTGCCAAACTGTGGGGCCAACGAAAGAATAAGCGAAACATGACTTATGAGAAGCTGAGTCGGGCGCTGCGTTATTACTATGACCGTCAAATTATGTTCCATGAGGAAGGACAGAAGCTCATCTACAGGTTTGGAGATATCGTGATGAAAAATAGAAAACCAAGCGCTGTTGAAGCTTCTTAGAGAGATATGAACATTAAAATGACATTAAATTGCTAGAATATAGCCAACGGGGAACTTAAATATCACTTTGTGAGCCGTCTCTTGATCAGACGTGAAACTGGATCGATGATTTACTGTTGATTTATTTTTTGCATGTAATTAGCTGATTGAAAGGAGCATGAAAACTACTGTTCTCAGTAAGTTATGCTCATATATTCAGATTTTTTACCATGCTAGGGATCAAATGCGAAAGTACGTAATGAATTTATTGAAAATGAATCAATATATACTTACGATTTCTGTGAAAACCACTTTTATTTTTAATTAAATGACTTGATTTTACAATCTCTACATACATGAAACTTAATTTGTAAAATAGGCAACTCTCTCAACTTTGAACTGTCTCGATCTGTAAAAAAGAAGAAAGTTTTAGTATCATTTTGAAGCTTAAGTTTTAGAATATTCCAGGTGACGAAACTGAATTAATTCGAGCAAAAATTTATAAGTATTTTAATGTAAATTGTTTTCAACTAGTTTCATACTGAAAAAATAAATCCGCCGCCTTTACAATTATTCATGATCTGTAAGAATTTTTTTTTAAAAAAAATACCAGTGTATAGTTTTAGTTCCCTTATTTTACTCGAGATTTTAAGGTATATAAGGCATTTTATTTTCTAAAGAGCGTTTTCATTTGAGTGTCAAAAAGAATTGGTTTCGCATCAACTACGTTTAACCATTGGCTAATTAAAGAATCTTCAATCAGAAGTAAACCAAACCCAATCGAGACTCACGTGCGCATGTTTTCTCGGGCTTTCCTTCTGCTGCGTGCAGTCACTCAGTCGATCGAGTTTAGATTAGGCTTTTGTACATTATTCTTTTAGTTCCCTACTAAAATGCTCCACCTTAATGCTCCATTTTTTTTCACTTAAATGCTCGGTTTCCCTCAAAAAAGTCACTAATTAAAATGCTCAGTTTATGCTTATACGTAGGGGTTTTTTAATTTTAATAAAGTTAACGTCTCAACACAATTAACAGTTCAGAGTGCTTAAAAAAAAGGAATATTAAGAAAAACAAGTTAACAACAACGTATGTAAAAGTTTTAATACACCAGAGGATAATACTCAAAATGATCCGTTGTTCTGTTAATCCTTTTTCCCCTTTCGGTGATATTTATGTGAAGGGATTAAGTTTAGTCTTTATTTTCTCGTAAAAAATCATATTTATTTCTATATTCTGTGGAAAAAAGATATTAATTTTCCGGGAAAATGCCACTAAAATGCTCGAATAATGCTCAATGCTTTTGTCTCACTAAAATGCTCGAAAAAATGCTAGCATAATGTACAAAAGCCTAGTCGAGTTTAGATTGATTGACGACTGTGTCGATCTTTTACGATTGGTTAGTGTCAATACTTTGGTTTCGGTTTTAAGACACTCAATTGAAAACCACTCAAACAGATATTATTCTGTGAATTTGACTGCAGTGCAGTTGTATCGTTTATTCATGGTAGTCCGCCTCTATCAACTACGGAACACGCAGGACGTGTTTTAATGGTTGGTTGATTGATTGACTGTTTGAATGACTGATTGATTGATTAATTAATTACTTGAATGACTGACTCGTAGAGTGATTTGTTGGCTTTATTTTTTTTTCTTAACTCTCTGTAGTTTTTATAGCACTTGTATTAATTAAGGTCAACAATAAACTTTCTAACAAATCAACTTGTATCAATGCTATCTTAGTTTCTCCCTCTCGCGTAAATACAACCTTATGCATACCTTATCAAATAATGACGAGTGTTTCGGTGCAATTAGCTCAAGGAATACAGTTTGAAGTAAATGATTGGAGTCCAACAGAACTCTTGAAGATATTTAAATGAAATCAATTCACTATAAGGTTGCAAGCTCGAGACCCCTATCAGTTGATAACTGGCGATATAGAAATTACCAAGAGATGGCTATGGTCCTCATCGCAGATTTCAAATTACGTAGCGGGTGCCTTATTTGATACAGTTGTAATATAAAGGTTTTACTTTAGCCTCCCACGCAGACGTTCGTAGGCTTGTCACGCGTGACAAGCCTAAGAACGTCTGCGTAGGAGGCTAGTTTTACTTTGGATTCCTGAAAAAAAAATAAAATAAAATAAAAACGAGCGTTTCGAACAGTGGGAGGCGAGGTGGCCTCATGGTTAGTGAGCTCGTCTCCGGATCGAGCGGTCTGGGTTCCTGGCTGGAACTTTGTGTTGTTTTCTTGGTTAAGACACGTTAATTACCGTATTTATTCGTTTAAGCGCCCAACCTCGAATAAGCGCCCAGCCTCGAATAAGCGCCCACCCCTACCAGCCCACCCCCAAAAAGTACTTTTTAAGTTCCCAACCTCAAATAAGCGCCCCCCCCCCCCCCCCCCCCTTCAGAAAAGAGGAAAAGAATAACAATAAAGTGCACAAGAGGAATACGGGTATTAATTATTTCTTTAATGGCTTTCAATCTCTAGTTTCATTGCTTGAGAAAATTTATGACAACATTGGAATTTTTCTCAAAGTTTCAACTGAAATGTCCATGTGGGCGCAAAGTTCTTTTAGATAATGAAAACTTGAGCGAGCCATGGCTTTGAATTCACGTTGAATGCCGACATAAAGCAAAGACAGGCCGCACGGACTCACTATGTGGTTTTGTGGTTGCGTCGCATTATCAAAGCCTTCAAATTGTAGTTTTGCCCTTACAAAGCATATGGTGAAAACTTAATAAGCGCCCAACCTCGAAAAATTAAATAAGCACCCCGGGCGCTTAATCGAATAAATACGGTATGTTCACAGTAGCTCTCTCCAACCAGTCAATGGGTACCGGGGAATTTATTACCGAGGGAAACCCTGCGATGGACTGGCACACTCCTAGTCGAGCTTAATGCTACAGAAACCGGGCTAAGCTCTGGCATGATGAGCCACTTGGCTCGTATGCAGATCGACCTTTTATCGATCGAAGATCATCAAAAAGCTTAGAAATAAACTACATATGCTTTTTATCTTAATTTTTCTTCTATCCGTCCTCTAATGACTGCATTATTTTATTTGGGACCTATACAGTAGTTCCTATAACTCGAGGCATATCGCAAGTGAGGGTAAAATCTTTCTTCTTAACGTCGCATTCTAAAGATTCCTCGAGAGATTTGCCCTTCACTATCGTGGCTAAACGTTTTTTTTTTTTTTTACAGTTAACATTTAACAATTGAAAATTTTCTAATTTTAACGGCCTAACGGCTAAAGTTTTGCCCGTTGTACCCCCAACTGTTAACCCCACTGAGACCGTCTTACCCGCTCAAGTTTGAAACCTCAAACGGTAGTTACATAGCTCAATGTGAAACACTTCCAGCACGAATTGAACCGTCTATGTAAAATAAGAGAGAGGCTTAAGATAAATAATATATTAATTTCTTTAAGAAAATATATAAACCGAGCGAAAGGAATTGATCGGATTAACCCTAAACTCTCACATAAACGCGATTAATATAGAAACTTTCAAACCGATACATAAATGGACTAATCGACTGAAATATCAACAATTGCTTTCGTTGTTGATTTCTGACCGTTAAATATTTTTTACCCCTTAATGCTATTTTAGAAAATCAAAGCTTAAATGTAAAGTTTTTAAACAAATAATGAACCAGTCATTGTGAATTCAGTGAAAGCTGCTGACTACACCAGAAATACAGCAACTCGGATTTGCGTCAATCCTGGCCTGGTCAATCCCAAAGTAATTTAATACCAAAGGTAGAGTGGGATAGGATAAGAATTAAAAGCCTAAATATAACCTAATGTCTCGCAATTCGGTGATGCAGCAAATTTCAAATTGGAGGGTGTACATAGTACATAAATACGGGATAAGAAAACGTGGAACAAATGGAATGGAATGGAATATTTTTCTCTCCAAATGTACGGTCTAAATTTTTACGAAATCTGTCAGACCGTCAAAGGTTCTCTTCATTTTGGCTAAAAAGTTCTCACAACCGTTGGCAAGTTAATCATCCTCACTGGCTCATTCACACCCACGCACCCGGCGTTCTCCACCGGCGGCGAGTTGTCGCCTGTCGGAGATCGAGCAGAAACCCGGAAAACAACCGCAGACAATAACTTTCCAGATGAGGTGTAACTAATTTGTGTCTACCAATCCGATAATGACGAATTTCCGTTAATTTTGTCGACACCTGGGTTTTCCCGAGCGTAGAACCCTATAACTAGATTTTTAGCGGGATAATGCGAGAGAAATCTGTCGATTGGTATCGATTTGGGCAGCGATGAGGCAATCACTGCCATAAATGGTATGGCCACACGTGGTCAGGACTAGACAAAGTGTCATACTGCAGCACCCTTGATGTGATAACTGCAGATTATACAATAATCTCATACTGACGTTAGTACATGCCAGAAATGAGATTCTTTCCGATATTCAGTTGTTATCCAGGTTTGGTAAAACCCGTTACTAATTACATTTGCGACCTGGAGAATTCGCCACTTCTGATCAGTCTGTTTTTAATACCAATTTTTAACTATAAATTAACGGAACCCCACATTTCATTTACACTGTAATATTTAAATAAACGGACATTTCTCGATCGATGCCGTTGATCTATGAATTTTCTGGAATAGCGTTACCTCGGCCCGGCTCGGTATTTCGCATTCCAAACAAAGGATATCTGAAGCTTTATTTAATCATCACAGCTAGCAGAGACCCGATTCAAATGGAGCTAGCCAGCCTATGTTTAATTCTGGCTAAGATGCGTTTCGACAAGACCTCTCATCAGACACCTCTCTCGCCGCCTCCACGGGCAGGTGCTCCCCACAGGAAATCTTAATTTTGTCACTGAGGGAAAATCCCAAACAAAAAAAGAAAAATTCTACGCAAAAATGGTCTAAATCATTTACTATTTTTTATCTTCCGATGCGGTCTGGACATGGTAATTTCTTTTCTTTTTGCTATTGGATTTTCCACGCCTATTTCTCTTTCTCGGCGCGCGGAGAAACGCGACTCACTTCTGAAATCCTTTTCGTCGCGAGAATAACTCACTCTGTTCATGATGAATTAAAGCAAAGGAGAGACTGTTTGGAATAAAGTAAATTGGTTGTAAAATGGGGCTGGCATTGTGCCTACGCAAATCAAAATTCTGACAATGGCAATCAGAGTAAATTCAGAATGGTTCAGAAGTGGTGTTTCCAGTTTTAAACAAAAATCACCTAAAATCATCTTATCGTGCAATTTGTTTCTAGTCTCACACTAGAGGTCTGTGGAGCCTATTTATGCAAAAAAGGAGCTTCTTAGACCACGATGTCTTCTACACTAACAAGGGATTACGCGGACAGAACTTCGAAAAGTGGCAAGTTTAGAATTAACAGAAAGAATGATTCTGAAGACTGCCAAAGTGGGGGTTTTTATTTCTGTTTTCGGAAGAAATTGTTTGTGGTTTTGAGAGTTTCGGCGACTTTTTTGTGCATGCAGTGTTTCGGTTTCTAATAGGCCCCAGAGCCCCACATCAAAAGAAAAATATCAGTTCCGACCGAATCCCGCAGTGCTGACGTACGATTTACCCGGGGTTGGGGATTTTTTGGAAGAAACAGTCAATTTTCAGAACCAGTTCGCCCACACTTCAATGACCGAATTAAGATTAAGAATCTTCGAAATCTCCCCGGCTTAGACTAACAGTTGAATTCGGACGGAATCTCGTCATTTCTAAAAACACTTATTTTGAAAAGCAACAGAAAACTCAAAATTTGCGCGCGTCATGAGCTGGAAAGTGAGTTTCCGTGTTTTTAAAACAGTAGAGCACTGCGGGAAAGTTAAAGAAAAAGTTGAAAAAACGCTAGGTATTTACAATGTAACGTTATCTCGGATAACACTTCCCGAAAGTGTTCTGTAAGTTCCGCTTTCTTTGATCGGTTCGATATTTTATTACACTCGATTTAAGTACGATTAGAATTAGATTAAAAAAAACAAAACAAAACAAAAAAAAACACCTTCGCGTCGAAATGAGAGAAATTGTGCGTGCTTTCTTTTTTCACCCGGCCTGGGAACGAGGCTAACCCGGCCTTGCTAGCGCGTAGAAATATCCACTGGAATACCTAGGTTATTGGTGGGCTTGAAACTAAGTTACTAAATGTTACTGATTTCTAGAAGTAAAATATGTCATCCTGACGGAGATATCAAGTGGCAGTCGAGTTTCTCTGATAAATCAAAACAAAGAATCATGGGTGTTGTATTCCAAGATAAACTTGATCATCAATTTGCAACACCTGTTTTCTCTGAGAAGATTACTGAAATTTGGGCTTGTGACAAACTAAATTAAGCCGACAATCTGTAGCTATGCAACGAGAGAGGAAAATACGTCATTATAAACAGCTTTGAGGAGAATCCGGTCTGTCGCGTTTTACGAGCTGACCTGCAGAAAAAGAAAAATGATACATATATATATTTTTCTATTTTCTATTTGTAAGATTATGGATTACAACTGAAATCGTCAAGGTAAAGTCTACACAACTGATTGAGTAATCGCATCGTGACTTCCAAACCAGGTCCATTGTTTTCCTTATAACTTCGGTTTGTTGACAGTTCCGTCAAGTGGTTTCAACCGGATTTGGGCGTTACTGAAATATTCGTGTCGCAACCTGTAGCACAGAATCACGAGATTTAGAAACAACACTGTTAGCGCCCGAAGGAAAACCTGGGAACCAAATATGGAGAATCACTTGCGAGTTGAACACATTTTGAAACAGACCCGGCACGTGTCACTGGTTTCGTTTCACTCATTCATAATTTTTCTTTGTTTAAGCTTTTGTTCTTTCCTTTTCAAACCAAGAGAAGAGTGTCAAACACGAGTACTCATGGTCTAGCGGAAGCCTCCTGTCCATAAAAGGAATTTGGCTGACGCATGAAACTAGAAACTGTGCCAATGACCAAGGGTTCACCACCCATTATCTCTATGAGTATAAATATCATATAGTGTTACAATTTGGGGGCAGATCCTTGGTAACTACACTGCAAGACATTTCCTCAATCTACGAAAGTAGTCTTCCTTGTTTGAGCAATTTTCAGAGCCCTGCGTTTCAACATAAATCGGACATTTCAACCTTCCCATTGGATCGAAACCTTCCAATTCTACTGGGATACTGTCAAGCTATACAACATGGCAACGGCGATTTTTAAACTTTTTCTGTTGGGATTTATCAGTGAACAAATGTATGTACACGGTGCACTTCAGTCGATCGGGCCAGGGCAGACTTATCCAAATAACGCTAAAGAAATAGACACGTGTGGAAATATCAGAGACATTATCAGAAGAAATTCAGCTCGCTTTAGGAAAATCCTTGTGAGAAATACCAACAGCGAAATCGAGTTTGCCAACGACGATTGTCGACGAATGACGGCTCGAGCTAAAAGCAAGTTGGATGTGCTTGGTTCTAGAGTCCAACAGCAATGGGGCAATGTGAAGCTAAAGGTGTTGTTGGCTTGGACAGATCAAATGATTCCTCAGGCACCCATCTCGCTTCATTACGAAGGTTAGTTAAAAGAAACTTAACATTTCTTCGGATTTATTTTTCAGGCGATTGATACAGTTCATTCGTTTGTCATTCATTTAAAAGTTACATTAATGATTAACAATTATAAAATTTGCACATTAATGTTATGACATAGCCAATTCCGACAAGTTTTCATAGCTTTCGGCATCTACTGAGTTTTTACCCTATTTTTTAGAATTATTTCTTTTTCGCTCATACAGCAAACTTCTCCAGGAAGCAATCGAATATCTTCTATGCTATTTCTCAAATGCGCGCTGAAAAGGTCAACAGGTTATGAAACATATGAGCCGCCCCACGTACAGTTTCATTTTCGACGAAACAAATTTGTGAGGTCTGAAAGTGTTCTCAAGATTGTGCAACGGCTTGACCTATGAAAGATCATGAAAGATCGAAATCAGGAAAAAAAAATGCATGAGGCAGGGGTTTTCACTGTAATCTCATTGTTTAGATTCCGTTGCTCCGGAGACATACAGTTTTAATGAGAAGAAAATGCATTTTCCTTTGGTTTCACTTAGACAAGACATTTTGTCGATCTACAGCCAAATTCTGACAACTGACACTGAAGCAATTCACCAAAACAAGTAAGAAGAATAAACAGGTCAATCTCGGACCTTATGTTTTCTTTAAAAATATGTCTAAAACGGATGCTTGACCTTAAAATATAACTCTATATTTGAAATCAAACCTTTCTTGATTCGCTTTGTTTTTAAACAAGATTATATTAGCAAAAATGCAAATCTGAGTTTTTCGAGTTGTCATGTGCGCGTGGAGCGGGATAATGGTTTCGCGAAGCGAGCGAGTTTTTCAAGCGATCGTGACGCAATCTCTCAGGATGGAATGATTAGGTCACGCAAACAAACTCCAAAACCCCATCGCTTCGCTCATTCTGTTTCGCGCTCGTCGAATGTTTTTTCCCGTCCTGACCAGGCAGTTTCGATCCCGTTTTTTTTTACCCTGGTATATTTTATCCTTAGTTGCAATTGAATTTGCATCTTTCACGAAAAGAACGCCACGAAAAAACGCACTCCACCTATAGTTTTAAAAAGGCCTCTCAAAAGTCAACCGGAAGCATCACGCAACATAGCGTGACAGTATCGTCGATGTCACGCAAGGCTTGTTCTGTAACCAGCCCAAATAGAGACTGCGGGACTATTGATGTAGCTTTGTTTGGCTTACCAATAAATTTACGTAACGCCCTGAATAACGTCAAATATAA